>JAESVK010000214.1:835196-850835 GCA_017140935.1 Hamamelis virginiana
CGCCTTGAAAATTTAAATGTAAATTTATTTTTAAGTTTAATAATTTATCAAAGCTAGTTTGAGTAAAATACTAATATTTAACTTTATTAATACTTTTAAAAAATAAGCTATTCAAAATTAAAGATTAATTCGTGATTTCTTATGGAATTTGTTCAAAAGATAAATACTTTAAGTTCAAATTTATTTATTTAATTTTGCTTAAATAACGAAAATGAAAATCTGAGCACGAGTAAGAGCCTACGTATATCAGAAGTAACGTTTTCGTTCTACCCTGTAACTGCTCTTCCATTCATATATTACTTTAAAGACTGACTGTGATGACACGTGGACCCAAACAAAAGAAAAGAAAGGGTCAGTTTCGTCATTTAACAAGATCAGCAGTCAGCCGAGAGGAGTTGGTTTTGTTCTCCCGCGTACGCTTTCATCTTCTGCATCACCCAACTACACTTTCAAAAATCACAAAGTGGTTGAAATTAGGTTCATCTCCTCCATAAAAACCCTAACCCTAACCCTAACAGTTTCAGCTTCTATCTTCAACAAAAATCCAGACGATTCTACGGTTTTTCTTTTCCTTTTTTTGAAATGTCTATCTCTTTCTTCAGTACAATTCTCCAGCGACTCACCTCACGGTGGCCGCTGTTACTGTACGCCGCTACATGGACAATGCTCCTGACGGTGACGGTAGCGGTGGCTTCGTTCTCGCCGGAAATTGCGTTCGTTTCGGCGATATCTCAGTCATCATCCTTCTCTAGCGCTTGCGATGAAGGATCGGTGAGGGTTCCGTTAGACGTGCCGGGAGAGATTGTGTGCTTGCCAGCTCACCTGTTCAAACGGTCCAAGATGGATCTTATAGTTCCTCCGATTTTCGCGGCTGTAGTGGTTGCCGGTTCGGCTTGCGTGGTTCGAGCCATGGGCTTGTCGGAGGACGACGAGGTCCGTTGAGCCAAGGCCAAGGAGAGAGGGCCGTGCCTTATATTTATATATAATTCGATTATCTAATCGGTTCTATTGTTTTTGAGAGAGAAAAATGCTTGCAAATTACAAAAACTCTATATATATACAAGTTGAATCAGATAAAATATTCTTGAAATCGATGGATAATAGAATTTAATTTACATTTCTTTTAAAGTAAATGGTTGATGTTGGCTGAATTTGCAAAGTGTTTTTTGTAAACTGCTTCTGTTTGTGTTGAAAAATATTTAGGCATTAATGTGGAAAATGATGATTTTGTGCAAGCATGATTAAAAATGGATGAAACCGTTTATTTTTTTTTTTAATTTTATTACGTGCCTGTAAGTTCCTAACATTGTATAGGACTAAATCTAAGAATCTTTTTAATATAGAAAATAAATAAAGAAATTTAGAATTCTCATGCACATTATGGTATAAAATTGGACCTCATGTTATAAAGCTCCAAACTTAGGAACTTCCCAATAATTTTTTTTTTTTTTAAGGTTGAAATTAGCACTTAGTGGCATAACAATTAGTACTGCTGGAAATTAAAGAGCTTTTTGAATTAGAGCGATCTTAAAAAATCTAAGAAACGCTTTACAAACAAACAATTCAGCCACATGCACTACATAAATTATAAGAAACATAAAGGCCCATTATTGGAAAGTAGAGAATTTGGGCACATTTTTTCCCAAGTAATTCTACTTCTAGACACTATAAGGAGCCACTCAAACATTTAACCTAATGCAGATTTATATTTTGGAAATTAACAAGCAGCACAAGTTACACCCCAAGTATGCCTGCTTTTTCTTATGTACCAGTTTCAATTTCATTCTACATATATATATATATATATATATATATAAAAGAAGAGATTCCAGACCAATTAAGCGATTACAGCACCAAAGCCATAAGTTGATTTTAAGCGCTTTGAGCAGAGTTAACCAACTGGTTGCTAAAATCCCACAGCTTCTTAGCAAGCCCTTTATCTCTTGCAAGTTCGCATGGTACAAATTCATTGCAGTCCACGAAGTACTTTCCCGTCACACCTTTCAAGCTCGGGTGGAGAGCTGCATAGCACGTCGTTGCTGCTCCCTGAAAATGATTCCAAACCAAACAATTGCAAAGAGAAAAGAGAAGAATAGGACAGCCCTTAGAAGCACTTAGAATAGCACTAAGTATGAGCAGCAGTGCAGCACTTATTGTTAGATTATTAAGAAACCCCAAATTTCATTTTCTGTTTGGTTCTATGGAAGAATAAGGGAAAAGAAAGAAAAATGATGAACATTGTATAGGAACGGAATACTTTTTCAAAGCACTTCAAACCTTTTATTTTTTTCTCCAAACAGAGAACATTAAGTGCTTTCACCCCACCTAAGTGCTTTTACCAAAAGCTGAAAACTGTAATTCACTGGGAGATGGATTGATTTACCTGTGGTACATTCTTCCAGAGGAAATGTGTAAAAACCCTCAAAATTCCTACAAGAAGAAGACATTTAAAATAAGCAAAGCCTTACCTCTTTTATACTAAGAAGAATATGATTCTTGTGATTCAGAGTGCATTAAAACATACTCATCAGAGAAATAGAATGTCTCATGAGATTTGTCATTATCAACCCTGGATGAACTGAGTTGACAGTAATGTTTGCACCCTCTTCCTGCATGTCAAGCAAGAAAATGTTACTTTTTTTTTTTCTTTCTTTTTTTTTTTTGTTTGCCATCAAGTTATCTGAATATTTGGTTCGATTAACCCTCAATCACCACCCACTCTACATCACTTGAAAAATCGAGCTGGTAACTAGCCCACGAGGAGAGTCGAATGTGGGACGTTTCACTTCCTAAAGCATAAGTACCAAGACCAACTATTCTACCAAATGAAGTTAATATTGCTTAATTAAGTGGTAACGAAATGAGATTTAAATTGACTAACACTACTATATAATTGAAATTGAATACTACTACTGGAATAATTTCCAATTTTTGGCATTTTTCCCCAATACAATTTACCATAATGTAATGAATTGAACCCATCAATCATGACAATCTATTAACTTATTATGGAAAGAGATGCAAATCATGATTGTAAATCCCAATAAAAACCATGTCTTCTGAGATTGAAATTTTCTTTAATTGCTTCCCCAGGCTTTATCCAATTATAACAAATGTGGGGATGACCCCTAAGTACAAGCTATAGTAATTGTTCAAAACAATCTCCATGGCTTTATACTATATTTGGATTGAGAGAATTGGAGATAAGAGAAGAGAATCTCATTAGAGAAGAGAAGAGAAAGTTATTTGGATAGATTTCATAAGAAAAGTGAAGAGAAGATTTTAAGGTATAAATTCCAATACTGCCCTTACTTACATAAAAAATAAATAAAAGCTAAAAAAGGGAGATAAATGACAAAGTAGTAAAATCACGTCCATTGGCTTTTTCTTCTCTCTCCAAATCTCCCCAATTTGGAGAAAAATAATTTTGGACTCTTTTCTCCCCACTTTCTCTCCCCTTCCCTTCATTTCTCTCCTATTTTGGTTTGCCAAATAAGGGAATTTTAAATATTTCCCTTCTCTTCTCTTCTCTTCTCCCTAGCTCTCTCAATCCAAACGGACTGTTAGTGATATACTTAAAAGAATTTAATTAGAATGATTCTTTTTACTCTATTTGGATTTAAAAAAAAAAAAAAACGCGAGCTGGAAAGAAAAAGAAAATTATCTATAAAAATTTGTATGTACATATTATTTCTATTCTTCAGCATTTTTAATTTTTTTTCCTTGTCTTTTTAAAATTCTCTTCGAGATCGAAGTAAATACTAAGTTTTTCCATGGATAATACCTCATTACCTCTACTTCTAGAAAGAGAAGACCAAAATTACCTGCAAACGACGAGAAAGCTCATTGGCATGCAATACATTTGCTAGTTTGGATTGCCCGTACGCCTTTTTGTCAGAATAACTGTTTCCAAAAAATAAAATAAAATGATGGAATGCAAAGAAATGCAAGTTTTTAATAAAATTTGATTTGTATAATATAATGAGACTGTAATCAACGAGAGAGAGAGAGAGAGAGAGAGACCTCTTTTCATCATTAAGCTTATCAAATTGTATCCCCTTCTCATAAGTATGGAGCTGGGCTACTGATGACAAGTTCACAACCCTTCCCTGGATGCCAGTAGCTTGTGCTGTCTTCTTCATTTTGTCAAGGAGAAGGTTTGTTAAGAGGAAATGACCTGATAATAAAGGGTGAAATACCAATTAAATTCAGAGTAAACAATTCTCAAATGGAGACCGAGGAGCTGCTTAGCTTCTTGACAAACATGAAAATCTTGTCAAGATATAGTTTATATAAAAATCAGATATAAGTAAGAGAGTAAATCTAATCTAATTAAAATTTTGTAATTCCCAAATAAACCCTTAAAAAGAAACCTCGTAACAAAATACTTACACACTTCTAATACCTACCAAGATGATTCGTCGCGAATTGCAGCTCTATTTTGTCTTCTGAAAGCTGGAAAGGGCAGAACATGATACCAGCATTGTTTCTGAAAATGTAGTCCAGATTTTTTAGAGACTTGTAGCATTGCTAAAAAAAATTGATTAGATGAGAGAGAGAGAGAGAGAGAGAGAGAGAGAGAGAGAGAGAGAGAGAGAGATCACATCAAGATGTTGAGGGGAAGATCAAGAGCATTAAAGTTGGCCACAAATTCCCTAACAGACTTCAATGAGCTAAGATCGAGTTTTAAAACATCGACGCGAGCAGATTCATTCTCTTTGAGAATAAGCTGTTTTGCTTCATTTGCAGCCTCCACGTTCCTTGCAGCAATGATGACATGTGCTTTCCGAAGAGCCAAGACTCTGGCAGTCTCCAACCCAATCCCACTTGCCCCTCCTACAAATCACAACCACCTTTCATTTCAGTTTAAATATATATTCCTCAATTCTCGAGATTAATTTTACCTTATTTTCCTTTATTCAATTTTCTTGACAACCAAACACATTATAAAATAAATAAGAGTGCAAATCATCTCTCCTATTTTCTATCATCTTTCACAAAAGTTAACCTTGACAAAACCAACTATGAGTAGTTTTTTTTTTTTTTAAAGTGAGTTTTCAAGGTGAATTTTTGTAAGAGGAGACAGAATAGTGAAACGAATAGTTGATTTTCATCCAAGAAATAGAGACAAGAATAAAAAAAAAAAACCGCAAATTATTACTATATTTAGAATTAAGAAAAGTAGGGTGATTTTAATCGCGAACTATAATAAATAAGAGGGGCGAAATTTGAAATTGAAATTCTATACTTTCTTTATATAGGGCTTGAATTCGTGTCTCCTTTACATGATTAAGCTATATTGATTATTGACAACAAAATAATTGATTTTGAGGACCCATCATGTTATTTATGGGCCCATCATGTTTTTCTGTGTTTTTTTTTTTTTTTCTACGTACGGTAAGATTTAAATTCAAGACCATATTTTTTTTTTCGACTTACGGTAAGATTTAAATTCAATACCATACATACGTATCTATGTCGTAAAAAGCTCAACTTAGTTGAATAATATTGGTATTTAATTTGATTGGAACCATGCATTAAATGGGATACGCTATTAAAATAATTCCACCAAACTAAAGTTTAGGTGATGTAAAGCATTAAATATGCATGGGATGCATTATTAGGTGACCTTTCAACATTTCTTGATGATGATGGACCCCCGATGTCAAAGAAGGCATAAAAGATGATGAAGTAGAAGGCATAGCATCTTAATTTATTGCCCCATTTGACGGTTGAGCTATAATAATTGCACCGGTTTGGTTGAAATTTTAAAAAATAATTTTTTGCTTTTTTAAAATTAATAGTATTTAATTTTTTTATACAAAAAAATCAAATATTATTTTTATTTTTATTTTTTTTTAACTTTTTTTATTAAGAAATCATGCATTGTTAATTTGAAAAAAAAAAATAAAAAAAATCAAAGAGTAATTCTAAATTTTTTACTAAGAAATTAAATATTACAAATTTTTAAAAAAATAAAAAATAAAAAAATAAACTTATAAAATGCAAATCGAAACGGTGCAATTATTTCAATTTTTCTCAAACACTTTGAATTTATTTTGAATTTTTCATCAAACATACTAAATTAGCCAAATTTATCTCGCATATTTCAATAATTCTTAAATTATTCTAAAATATTTTGAATAGTGTGAATAAATTTCAAATTATCTTCAAAGTTTTCAAATTGTTCTTAATAATTATGAAATAAAAACAAAATTTTCTAATTAATTAACTTCAATACTTTTCATACTAAAATATTTTTTAATGGGGCAGGTTCCCCTTACATTTTATTTTACATCTATATGTATACATTGTTTTCAAAATACCAATGTGTGTGGAATGTTTTGAGAAACCGACCGTTGGATTAGATTTATTTGTTGTATATGTCATTTATGCCAAAAATCACGGTGATTCAACGGTTAGTTTCTGAAAAATGTCACAAAGAAAAATTATTATAATTAGAAACATTACAATTATTTATAGTGAGATTTCTTAAAATTTAGCCGTCGGATCATTGTGATTTTTGGCATAAATGACATACATAAAAAATGTATCTTATCTAACATTCGGTTTCTCAAAATATTCAACCCACATAAGTGTTTTTCAAATAAGATGTAAGTATAGATATAAAACAAGATGTAAGGGAAGGTAAACCTTTTTTATATTTGTTTTTCTAACTATTCCTATATTTTTCCAAATTACAAATTCCTAGATCCAAAATGTCACTATTGATTTTACCAAATAAGAGAACCTACCTTCACTCTCTCAAATATTAGCAAATGAGTATTGATGTATTTTTATGTAATGGAACTCGACACTGTCTCTTTTAAAAATTATGATTAACTAACTGTTTATAAAAATAAAAATAAAAAAAGAAAAAAAAAAAAAGAAAAAAGAAAAAAAAGGAGGAGGTGCAGGACCAGTAGACCCAATTAATTTGACCCCCAAGATATATGCTTACCTAAAACAACACCTAATAAAATTTCAGGGGAAAAAAGCTACAAAATTGGAAAAGGCCCATGAAAAGTACAAAAGACACCAGAGAATTTTAAGGGAAAAATTTCATGAACAGAATCCTTGTGACAAACCTTGCAATTTTCAACAGCTGAGAAAAAGTCAATTGAAATCTCGTTGAAAACAGGAAAATTCAAAACTTACGTGGGCTAAACCCCTCCCCATATGAGCAGGCAAGAATTATGTCAGCCAGATCAATAACAATCCTCTAAGATTATGCGAGAGAGAGAGAGAGAGAGAGAGGAAATCGCAGCGCAAATAATGGGGAAAAAACAGAAACGCATGAAACTCTGTTCAGATTCAGAGAGAAACCGAAAGGAGTAGAAAAAACAAGAAATGCAAATCTCATGAATACAAATAAGCTTGAAGAAACGTTAACTCAGACCTCGAACAAATCATTCCATAATTAAATCAAGAACGTAACAGCACTAATAAAGCAACCAATAATTTTTTTTTTATTAAAAAAAACAAGTATGGAAAACAAAAACAGAGAGAGACAGAGAGAAGAAGAAGAAGAAGAAGAAGAAGAAGAAGAAGGAAATTAAGAAGAAGGAAATTCAAGGCTGACCAGTGACAATGGCAGTGATATTGCTTGCATCAACCCCTTCTGTAACTTGCTCAGCAGTTGAAGCCGATCCAAACCCACTTGGACCTGGTATCCCTGTCACCAATGAAAATATCCCCACCTCCACCATTTTCCCAATTCTCACAACCCTCTTCTATCTCCAAAACACCACACACACACACACACATATATATATCTATATATACAGAGAGAGAGAGAGAGAGAAAGAGAGAGAGATGGTGGAAGCGAAACAGGTGAAGGGGGGAATTTATTATGGAATGGGAGTGGGGTCGTTGGGTAGGTAATAAATTGGTTTCAGCTTGATGCATGGGCTCTCTAGCCAAGTTGACTCTCTGAATGAATGGATGAATGACTACTCTCGTCTACTTAATGCACCGTCCGTGACGGTGAGCCGCGCATCAATAATTCCATCACCGACCCTCCACCCATTTTTCAATCTCATGCACTCATGCTGTGTCTGCCTCACACCATCACCTTGACCTTTCTTGCCTCAACTTTTTGTCACGTTAACATGTCACCATTTTTGTCCTCTTTTTTTTTTTTTTTTACATTTGACTCTTCACGTCATGTATGTGGTGGCATATATTCGGTAAAGCTTTAATTCTGGAAGATAATTTTGAGTCCGTCATTTGTTTCACCGTACATCTGTCAATCCTGCATGAGTTTCATCAATGCTGACTGCTGAGATACCGACTGCGGATTCACACCACCGGATGGATCCCCTCTTTGAATATACCCTGCCGCCACGCCGGCACTTAATAAGAGGATGAAAAAAGAGTCCAATTTTTACGAACAACATCTAGGGGACTAATTTCATTGATACGTTATTAAAAAATTTGGTATCAATTGTGTGATGTATATTTTAAAAAATAGTAATACTGTATATCTCAAAAAAACCGTTCTGATAATCTATTTCAAATGAATTCTAACCGCTAATTTATTATCAATAAATAAATTTACTAAAAAAAAAAATGCTGGATCATCTGCCACATTATTTCGGATACACTTTTGAGATTTTTTGAGAGGTATAGTATTTTCCTTAAAAAAATTGGCCGTTGGATTAAATATTGTACTTATACATATTATGTATACCAAAAATTATAATGATACGACGGTCAGTTTCTCAGAAATGTTACTCAAAAAAACTGACAGTTTTCGGCAGTTGCAATTTTTCATAACTATATTTTAAAATTCTAATATTGGATCATAATGAATTTTGGCATACATGATGACATTTATAAGTTTAGTATCTAATCCAACGATTAATTTTCTAAATATACATTCTACAATTATTCATGAATTTCATGTTATATAACTTATGTAACTATATGCTAACTAGATCGGAACTATATATATGTATATATTTATCCATATATACATTGGCTTGTATAGTAAGCAGCGTGTAGTCGATCTTTTGATTTCTTAATTGGAATTCTTTGTTTCGGCTTGTGTTTTTATGTTGTTTTTGTTAGTATCTCCTTGTGTTTTCTTTGCTTATTTCATTCACATGATTCACATGAATGAGTTTGGTGCAATAGCTTGAATTTGATCAAAGCAGTTGTTGATTCTTATAGTTGTAAGAAAAAAGACACTTTTGAGTTGTGATTGAATGTAGAAGAAAATGTTGTTATAGAGATACGTCCGGTTGATAACAGTATTAATTAACGAAGTTGTTGGAGATCATTTAAATGTTGTAGTCACTCACCGTATAGGATCCTATTGATGGCATAGTATCTCTCTCTCTCTCTCTCTCTCTCTCTCTATATATATATATATATATATAATTTCATATCAAAGTCTAATCAGTCTCTCTCTCTCTCTCTCTTTCTGACTTTTAATGAAAATTCAACATGTTTGTTGAAGTTCACTGTTTGACTAGTTTTTTCCCCTTTTCATTTGTTGTTTGTGCTGTGGAGAATTGATAATGTGGTTGAAAAAGGGGCGGGGAGCAATTAAAATGACAATTCGAGTGTGTGCCCCTCTCTCTCTCTTTGAGACCGGAAATGCCATTGTGCATTGTTCATGTAGTGAACTTTATTATGATAGAGTGAAATTTGTTTGTGGGCAAAGCGATTTGACGAACTTCCGTGGAAAAGGGAAATGGTGATATGATGTTGAGAAAGACAGCAGGAGGGAAATGGTTGAAGGTGGTTATTTTTTACATTTAGAGAAAGAGGAATATTTTATTAGTTTTGACCAATATACGCCAAAAGAACTTTTGGTATGAAAGTTTGCGTATGAGTAGTTTATGAGTTATAATTTTTAGGAAAAATAATTTAAAGGACCTGAAAACATATTTTATTATCACAAAGTTCAAATGATAAGGTCCCTTACCGTGAGACCCCTTCTAGGTTAAAATTGAAGTTAATTAAAATCGAAAGATTTACAAATATACCATTTTTATATTTTTAGCTGGTGTTTAGTTATTTTCTTATTTTTAAATTTAATATCCTTAATTTTAGGAAGTTATCTTATATTATTTATAACCTAAACAGATTTAAATATGGCATTATTTTTTTAATTTGAACTTCTTTCACCAGATAAGGTATTTTCTATTATTACTTTATTGGTTTGATATATATCAAGAGAAAACAAAAGACGTATATGTTGAAATCAGAGGTGAACTTGCTATAATATATAGGGTTAATTAGCCAAAAGTCCTATTTTAGGAACCTCTCTTGCTTAAAGTCCTCATTTAGGATTTTAATAGCTAAAGTCATTTTTAATGAGATTTTAATGCATTAAGTCCCAAAGTTTAAAATAATTTTTTATTTATACCAGAATTGCCCTTCACCATTAACGAGCAGCTCTGGTTTCTCTTGAGGCTTTATTTAGAAATCACCAAATGAAACATAAGATAAGAAGCAGACGACGACTAGAAGCAAAACCAGAGAATATATATATAAATCACCAAACAAATCCTCTCTCTCTCTCTCTATATATATATATATATGCTCGAAACCATTAACAGCACAAAAAGAAGAATCTTAGTTTCTGTAAATTAAAAAAAGCTTCTCTGAAGCTCTTCAACAATGGCGTTAAATTGTGTTCGGTCGACTCGGCGATCGGGTAGGAAGACGCCGCGTGTCTGGCCTCGCACTGATGCTCATAATGTTCAGCTCCATCGGATGTGGATTTTCAATTTGTACCACTCGGAGCTGCGTTTTGACCAGTCTAGGTTTTTCAGGTTCTTGCTCGGGATTGGGATTGACGGCGATTATCCGTTGTTTCCTCAATTGGATGAGCTGGATTCGGCTCCTTGGACCTGTTCTATTTTATAATTGATCTACTGGCCATCTTCTACTTCGTCCTCCACCATGAATTGCAGGCTCAAGTTTGATGAATTTGCAGATCTAATTTTCGGTAAGCAAATATTCATCTGTCCTTTGTCATGTAGTTCCTTTCAGATAAGGATGCTGGAGAAAATGTTTTCCATTCAAGTTCAAGAGGTGCATCTTATTTGACTTTAACTCTGAAAGTCTATGATGGAGTTTTTGCTCACAAAGACATCATTGAAGCTAGGAAGGACCACAAGGACATCACAAGCTTGCTTTGTCTCGGGAAAACATTAAAAGTAGGCGGTGACAATTTTGGGGATTTAGATGAGGCTGTACTCTTTTCCTCCTGTATATTGAAAAGATTATTTGTTTTCTTTCTTAAAACCACTTTTTAAGAACTTCGTTTATTTGGTTTTGTATTTATGATTTTGTTTTTCTTTTTTTTTTTTTATGTTTTATTTTTTTGATATTTTTATTTATTTGCGACTTGAGAGAAATGGTAGTGTATATTTTTCTCTTTTTCTTTGAATTTTTTCCGACGTAGTGAACTAAAATGTAGGAAAAAAAAAAAAATTTTTTTGTTTGGTTGTTGGGAAAACGTAGGAAAAAGAAACAAATCTTTTTTTTTTTTTTTTTTTTTTTTTTTTTGTGTGTGTGGGGGCATAAAGAAATGTATTTTTGGTGTAGTGAAATGCATTTTTCAGTGTGGTGAAATCAATTTCTAGCATATAAAATTCATTTTCCAGTGTAGTGAAATGAGATTCCGGCGTAGTGAAATGAGTTTTCCGGCTTAGTGAAATGGGATTTCGGCGTAGTGAAACAAGTTTTCGGCGTAGTGAAATCCAGGGTCCGGTGTAGTGAAATCCGGGATTGGGGTTGAGGTGACGTTGAAGGTTGTTAGGAAATGGGGTATTTTTGTCCAATTCATGCCAAAAAGGACTTTTGGCATAAAAGATCTTTGGGGAGGACTTTAAGCATGAAAATTTTCTAAAATAGGACCTTTGTCCAATTTCCCCTAATATATAATGGAGGAAAAGAGGATAATGGGATGGAGGTGGTCCTCGATCTTTAATTATTTGGAAATTGAAGTGGAGATGAGACGAGTTGAATAGATCAACAGGCATGTAGGTTTTCTTCCTAAACATCACCTACGTTATGTTGCATGTGGCTATAACTGTGAGAGGTAGGAATTTGAGAAGTGAAAGCAATGAAAGCAGATCCAACTGCTTCGGCTTCCATCATTAAACAGAGATACATGACTCAAACCATCCAAAAAAGTACATGTCATGCCCATTTGAAATCAATCAATATATATATATATATATATATATATATATATATATCCAGAGATACATGGCTTTGCACACTAAATTTCATACCAAACAAAACAAAAAACCACCCAAATACATGACTCTGCCCACCTAAAAAAACACACGCCCATACCTATTTCAAACCAAAAAAAGAAAAAGAAAAAAAAAAAGAACCAGACAGACATAACTCTACCCACCTTAAAAAGAACACATGTCCATGCCCATTTCAAACCAAACAATAAAAAAAACAAACTTTACATTAGTTTGACTAATGACATGCTGACGAATTGAAGGGACAAAAGTGTCATAAGTTCACAATTTAAAAAAGTATTTTTTCAAGTTTCTTTTGAGCCTATTTTCTATACTTACCAAACCATGCACAAAGGAAAACTAATTCATCCTCAACTGTCTAAATTTTCATGTTTGACAAACAACACTTTAATTAAAGACAGTATGCTAGAGTTCTATACCCACAGTTCAAGAGAATTTAATACAATTTTGTGCTATGGGTTGGAACTTAACATGAGGACCCCTCTTGGCTTTAAGACAATAATGAAGCAGTCAATGTAGTAGGTGCTTAAAGGGATAAGGAGTTAAGATACCTGGGAATTGGGATTTGACATGAAAGAAAAGTTTAAGGCTATGTGCAAAACAAGATAGCATCAATTAATTATCTTTGCAGGCAAAATTCTATAGCATCCACATCTTTAATTAATTTCATGGTACCCACACCGAAAAATGTGGTGAAATTATGATCCAGAAGTAGGTAAAGTATTATTAATTTCAAAATGGCTAACTTCAAAAGGGTCACTAATTTCAAAATGTGGGAGTTAGTTTGTGTGTTTTTTACACTTTTAGGGTCTGTTTGAGAACTTTGAAAATTGGGTCTAATCAGTTCTGATCTCTTTCTGTTATATGATTTTTATGTAAACCAGCTTACAGTTAGTTTGAAAAAAAACTCTGTTTATGCCTTATTTTCTGGATAAGATTAAACTGATCTACAAAAAAAATTCACTTACCAAACAGTACTAAATAAAAACCAGACAAACTTATTCTTAACTGATTTTTCTATATTTTAGATAAAACTATAAAATTTTTTGTGACCAAAATTGTTCATTTCTCAATCCGTGATACCATTGGTTTAATAAATTATTAAAAAAAATTTCACTCAACAATGCATTGATTTTCATTTTCTAGGTATATGAAAAGTCAAATAATCATTAAATTCATTGGTCATGGTATTTAAGGTTTGAAATTGAAATTTGACCTCAATTAGTGCTCATACAAAAAAACATTTATCTTTCTATTTGTCCCTAATTCAAGATTCAATTTGAATAAAGTATAGTTAATTTTAATTTGGGTCAAGTTCCTCTTACACCCTATTTTGACACCTATGTTTACACCTCGTTTTCCAAACACTATCTATGATAGATATTTTGACGAACCGACCGTTGGATTCAATGCATTTCTTATGCATATCATGTATACCAAAAATCATAGTGATCCAACGGTTAGATTTTAAGAAATGTCACTATAAAAAATTGTTATGTTTTTAATTAATAAAAAAATAATAGTTCTTCAAAATGTTATTTTTCAAAAAAACTAACCGTTGGATCACTCCAATTTTTTTCATACATGACAAATATAAGATAAGTATCTAATCTAACGGTCGGTTTCTAAAAAAATTCGATCTACAATGGTATTTGAAAATGAGGTGTAAAACATAGGTGTCAAAATAGAGTGTAAGGGAACCTGTCCCTTTTAATTTATATAACTAAAATTAGAGTTCAAGTACTCATAATAAAACTAAATTTATGGAATTTGGCAAATTGACTATATTCAATGAGGAGAATAATATCAAATATAATGTCAACATGCAATAAGGATTAGATCGAGTTCAATCTTAAATACAAATAAAAACTACATATATCCAAAAAATTAACTTGTCTAGGAAGTCCGGCTCCCGGACTCTCACACAATTCTTAATCAAAAGAGTGTCCATCTAAAATAAATTCCTGCCCATCCTTCTTAATTACGTGGGTCTGAACCTAGCGGGTGAGAGCTGTGGTACCTTTCACAACTAATGACTTTCATTGGTTCCTTTCATGTACACCTACCTTACTAGTGGCCATTGAAGGGCTTGTGGGAGAGAAGTCTAAAAAAGTGTTCTTATTTAGTCTCGAAAATAAGAGACAAATATAGACAAATTGACTATATTTAATGAGGAAAATAATATCATATATAATGTCAACATGCAATAAGGATTAGATCGAGTTCAATCTTAAATTCAAATGAAAACTACATATATCCAAAAAATAAATTGTCTTGGAAGTCCCGTTCCCAAAAAGTGTATCCATCTAATTAAATTCCTAACTCCGCCCATCCTTCTTAATTACGTGGCCTTGAACCTAGTGGTTGAGAGCTGTGGTACTTTTCACAACTAATGACTTTTTTTTTTCTTTTTTTTTTTTTTGACCAGGGTGTTCAGGCCAGTTTATACGTACCTCGATTAATCCATCGGGTGACCGTAATACCGTACTAACCACGGATACTGGGTAAAATGTAAGGCAAATACTCTGGATAGGTGGTCCAGTAAACTCGAAACAGAAATCTCGGACTTGGTATGCCGAAACCCAATCATCTGAACTATCATCCTGAATTCACTGGTGAACCTATGTAGGGGGCTGGGGAGGGCTGTAGCCCACCCCAATTTTAGCCCAAATTTTTTTTCATACTTATAATTTTGGAATTTAAGCTCTTTAGCCTACCCAGCTCAAATTTTAGCCTACCTACTACCAAGCCCAAATTATCATTTTAGCCCACAAAATTTCAAATCCATCAAATTAAACCCAACCCAAATCCCAATCCCTCTCCATCTCTCTCTCACTCTTCCGTCTTCTTCTGCCTAGTGCCCTAGAAATTGAAATCCCACATTCCCACTTCTCATTCTATTTCTCTCTTTTCCTTTTTCTCTTTCTCTTCCACCCATATGGTCTCCCATGGCCCCATCTCATGATTCTCACTCTCTCCCTTGTTGGTCCCCCATGACCCTATCACAATAAATAATAAGGTATGTGGTTTCATGAATTTTTTTATGAGATTTCATGATTTTTTTTTATTTTTTTTATGGGGATGTGTTTACATGTAAGGATGTGGTTGTTGTGGACTTGAGGTTGACTGGTTGGTTTTGGCAGTAACAGTATACATATAAGAAGAGCATTATATTGATTCGTCAAAATTCCGTAATAACACTGCAAATTAAATACATTAGTATTAAAATTCTCTCTTATTCTCGAACTAAAATTTTACGAAAATTACATAGATTAACATATGTTTCAACCAAGATTTCAGATTCTTAACAGATTTAATTAAAAAATTTCATACTTTCAAGCCAAACTTCAAAAACTCATTTATAACTGATTGCACATTTAGAGAAAAACAAAGAAACTCC
>JAESVK010000214.1:875835-890969 GCA_017140935.1 Hamamelis virginiana
AATCGTTGAAGACCTAAGACTCCTCCGTTTGGTTGTCGAGAAAATGTTGAACAGAAAATTCGTAGATTCTAAATTTTCTTTTTCTTTCCTGCGATTTCTCATGAATCAAACGGCTGGTAAAGTCATCGAATGGATCGAAGAATCTCAAGATAGGGCAAGACGACGATGGGAGAAGAAAACGAGAGAGGTGGGAAGTCCATTATTAATTTATTTTGTTTATATTTTTTTATTATTTCGACCACAAGGTGTTTGGGATTTTTTTCCATGAAAAAACAAATTCACTAAACTAGGAACGGAAAAAACCATCCAGATCATGTCACATCGTCTTAGTACTATGAGCGAAAAAATACTTATAATTTTGAACTATTAATTGTGAGGAGATGGATATTTGATAACATTGATGAGAGCATTTTCAATTCATTCATGTCATTTGATGTGTGGATGTTAAATTTTGGTAGCACTTTTTACTTTTTAACGGCACAAATGGTATTTGCCATTTGTAGTGCCAAATTTGACAATCTTATATACCATTGCCAAAATAAATGACACACCAATGAAGCAATCTATTTAGGTGTCAATGCCAATTTTGACTACAGTACCTCAAATAGTACAACATTGAAAATGCTCTAAGAAAGCCATCATACAGTGCGTTTAAAAGATGGATTCTCGTCGAGAACAACTGAAAATGCATTGAATTAAAATATGGTATATCAAATAACAATGGATTATAAATGTTTTGTATTTTTTTTTTTTCTACTCAAACTAACACGAAAAGAAAAAGGACACAAACATTCTCGATTTTTTTAATTGGGATAAGTTATTAAATATCAATTAAAGTTTGCTCCTCGGATACCTGGCTTCTTCTTTGATTGTGATACATTAACCTCTGTACTATCTATTTGCAGCAGCTTGCATCATTCTGTCAGTTAATCGGACGTCTATTTAACAAAAAAATAATAATAAATTGTCGTGTATTCATACCTTCACTTAATGTTAGTAAGAAAATATCTTCACATGAACGCATTTCACTTTTTGTTTGTTAAACGAATGTCCGGTTAGTTGATAGAATGATGCAATCTATCGCAAATTAATAGTATAAGGGGTCAATGTATCATAATTGATAATTTAAGAATTTTTCACTAGTAGTACAAGGGTCAATTAATAATTTCTCATCTTTTTTTTTTTTTATATTTCTTTTCAGCATTGAATATCTTGGATCTACTTTCATCGAGGTTAGTGTCCAGATTAATCCCTACAATGGACCTATTAATCCCTACAAATAAACCAAAATTATCAGCAAATCTCGCACATCATGATAGTTAATGTGTCACCGAATCTTCACTTCACTCCTTGATCGTCTGAACTATCTTGACAAATTACGTGTTGAACTTTACTCCCTCTATTCACTATAATAAATTATTAATTTATAAATTCATATATTATATTAAAAAAAAAAATTATTTATTTTAAAGGAGGATATTTTAAGTCCATTTTAAACGGGATTTAAGTATAAATTAATCCTCTCACGACGTGTAATTCACCTAAAAATTCATGCATTAGATAGGTGAAAGAATAGAAATTCGAATTTGAAGTTTTTGATTCTTGAGCAGTAATCCTTTGTCATTATGTTACCTTCACGAGTTTCAAAATATTATATTAATTAATGCTCAAATTTAATTTAAGTAGAGAGTAATCCAATAGAAGACTTAAAACTCAAAATTTAAAAATTTTCATTTCTAAGTTTTAAGAGCATTAGTCCAACCTTTAAATTGAAAAACAGCTAATTCATCTTGACATTGCCTTATTTTTAATTTTTAATTTTTAATTTTTTTTTTTTTGAAAAATATTACTTCCACTGTCCTATAAAAATAGGCTTTCTTTTTCTTTTTTTGCTGTCCTAAAATAATAGTCCATTTTGAAAAATCAAATTATATTTATTTTAACTTTCTCATATTACCATTTATTATTCAAAAAATGCCTTAACATGACATGATATCAAATGCAATTGTAAAAAAAAAAATGTATTTTTGGAAATAAAAGGTTAAAAAGATCACAAATCAATGCATTAATGAGTTTTCTTAATATGCGTATTTTTTTGAAGATGTTTATTTTTATGAGATGGATGGAATATATAATTAAAAATATTTTAAATATTATTTTAAATTTATTTTTTATGTTTAAAAATATTAAAATTAAGTTCTTAAAATTACTTTTTTTAAAATGCTCATCCTCTGATAAAAATATATGATTTTTCAGGTCATTTAATTACATGAGATGGAAATCACATAAATTCCATTTAATTTAAAAGTGAAGTGTATTAGTGTTTTAAAATTTATCAACATTTTTTAGAAAACACCTTTTTAAGAAACGTTTGTTAAGAATGAAATCATATGCAATTTTTTCGGGAAGTGTATAAACTTTTTTAATAGTTTTTGCTATTTTTCAAAAGTGATATGAAACCAAATTTACACCCTCCATTCTTTAAACCTTCTATTCAAAAATATTGTTTGGGCCAGTGATTGTTTAGTCCAACACTCTCTAAAATGTATGATGCTCCGTTTTGTAGGAATGATGGAAAAATTGAAGGAAGAAAAGTAGGAGGGATAGACTTTCCTCCCTAAGAGAAGGAAATGCTTATTCCTTTATGTGTGTTTGGTATAATGGATGGAAGAGTGGGTTCCTTCTTTCTATGTGTTTGGTATGTAAGAAGAAGGAAAATGATTAAAGGCATGAAGTTACTATATAAGAAGAAGGGAAATAAGTAAAGGTATACTGTGAAATTTTTTTTAATAAAGGGCAACGTCGTCTTTTTACCAAAAAAGTCTCTCACCCCTCAGTTCATCCGCCCCAATGGCACAAACCTCCCTTTCCCCATCTCTTCCTCTCATTCTTCCCTTCTTTCTCCCATTCCTCCCATACCAAATATACTCTCAAATTCCCTTCATTCCACTTTTCCCTCCTTTCCTTTCCATCCCTTCCATTCTTCCCTCAAAACAAACAAAGACCACGAGAGTTTAAAAATTAAAGCAACGTTTATCTTTGATGATGTCAAAAATCATTGGAAGAAGATAGGTTAAACGAATGGAGTAAATGTTTGTGTTGAATGCTCTCTCAATACATGGTCACCGGTGAGGTGCCTGCCAAATGAACTCCGATGGTTGAGTTAGTAACCAAAAGAGATAATGAAAGAAGGGAGAGCTAGATGGGGGTGTTTTCACATACCTTAATTATTTCCCCTCGTGTCTTTATGTAGTAGTCTTGGTGATAAGATGCCTGTCTGATGGAGGTCACCTCTAAGGTTTAGTGACCTAATCTGTCCATTTCATGGACAGTCGCATTTAATGTTTGCGTGATTTAACTCATATGGCCATTTAAGAATGGCCTTACCCAAATGATTACATCGTATCCTACCTGCACCTAGATTTGGTGTCAGAGGTACCAGTGACATCACATTCAAAACGTGTTCAGAATGTGTTCAGAATGTCACGTCACACGTGTCAGGTCACACGGATCGGGACGAATTTAAGTATAAACGGATCGGGGTTTTAACATCCCCATCCATGGATGTCCGGACAACCCGATCTATTTTAATACCTGAAGATAATTTCCGGATCATAAATAATGTGGCCCAGTAAATGCGCAGGTCGGGTTTCGCCCTCTTCAATCTTATTTTAAGATTCCAAATTTCTAATGTAACCGGCGATCCACTCATGGATAGGCACACAATTATTTAATTTATAAATTTACTATAAAAATAACTACTAATGAACAATAAATAATATTATTTAATAATATATTAAACCAATAGATTTGAAATTTTATTAATAATAATATTAGGTGAGAAGTGATGGGAGACAATTTTGTTGATATTCACGAACAAATGATTCCGGTCTATCACTATCACCATTATTATTATTTATTACCACTCAATATGTGCAGTGAAGCAACCATGGCAGTATTTTCTTTGTTACTACCGCCACCATTATCACCACAATTTGATACTATTTTACTCACAAGCTAATAGCCCTTGCCTATGAAGTACTAATAGGCAAGGGCTATTAGCTTGTGACAAGCAAAGAACATTTGACAAGCAATGATTCCGGTCTAATAACCATGGCAGTATTTTCTTCATTATCACCACTTTTGACAAGCAAAGAACATTTTCAACCAAAGAGTAATCATTTTGGCTAGCTAAATAGTAATTTGCCTCATTATTTTGGCCAGCCAAAATGTTATACATTCCAACTACACTACCCACTTTGGCCATTCAAAACTATTTTATTATTTTTTTTCTGAATTCAAATTATGCTTTAAAGAAGAACAAAAATGCATATCCTCTCTCTCTTGGTTAAATTTGGTCAGCCACTTAATGCCTAACCTATTAAGTATTACTTCTGTGGTCTGGCGGGACATTTTGGCTAAAATGCTGTTATTCCAGTCCACATAAACCACAATCACTGCACAACATTAATTTCAACACTTGTCGATCAACTCAGCTTCTGCCATCACCATTGTTGCACTTTCAAGTGCCACTGAGAATTACCTGAACCAATGGAAACCATTGTGCATAAAATACCAAATAATATGAACATTAAGAATTGTGTTGAGTGGATTCCGACAATCCGACAGTGGCTCAAGGAGAACTCCAAACCAAGTAATCTCCCATAAAATTAATGATAACAGTAAATAACTCATTGGCTAATTTGGGAAGAATAAACCTCTTCAAAAGATACTCAGGAACTAAGAGATTTGACAAAGTAGAAGCCAGTGCCTTTATCAACAACCAAATCAAAACCCATAAAGAAATCTCTGTAGCTTATTAAAACTTCTCGTAAAGGGATTAAAGGGGCTCATGGTCTTGCTTGTTGGGCTAAGTGGGTAAGAGTGCCAGAAGCTTGATTTTGTATTGTTCTTAGTTTTCTCTTAATGAAGTTCTTATATTTAGTCGCTACCCATCACTGTGCCATCCGTCACTAAGTTGAGTCATCCGGCTGCTGCTGCTCCTCCTCATCGATCAGGTTCTGGAGGTGAGGCCTGCCCAGAACCTTTAGATCTCTGGCTGGAACCTGGGCGCATATTTTCCAGGGGCCCCAGACGCAGCAACGACTGGAATAGCAGATCCTGACTCCAAAGGCGCCTCAGTTTCTCTCCTCACCCTCTCTTTTCTTCCAGTTCCTGCTCTCTTTTTCCTCTGCTTTTCAGCAATCTCATCCAAATTTGTCCTTCATTCAGCTTCTTCTTTTCTTTGCCTCGACGCCTCATTGGATCCTTCCAACATTGGCGATATTTTCATTATTATGCACCATGTTCATTTGTTCAAATTCAATATATATATATATATATATATATAAAATCCTACATTTCTAGTTCACAAACTACCTGACTACTGCATGTCTTAAGTTGTACCAAAACCACCCTCATGGACGTTTAATGGCAGCTCAACTTGACCTGGGTAACTCTTCTTTATTTCTTCTTCTTCCTCTTTGCCAACCGATAGATAGAAACTAACAAAATTATGTAAGAATTTTCATATCAACATCAAGAACCATGTACCAGGAAAAATGGTTGTATTCCATACTTCCATTATGATGACAAGACATATACATAGATAGAAAGAAAAACCAGTTTATTAAGGGAAACTGAAATTTATAAAGGAATTCTCCTCGACAATGCCAAATTGCCAACCAAGGAAAACCAACAGTCCTGTTCTGTATTGATCTCCACCCCCGCCCCCCTGCACCAAACAACCAACACCCCCCAAGCACAGCCCAACACATCCAGATCTTTCAAAATTCTCCGTATTTTCATCACCTCCATGTTGCATCATATACTGGAATGGAGGAAAATCCTGAAGATATGTTCTTTATTTCTTTTTCCATATAAACAAGCAGGAAAAGTTGGACTCTAATCCTCCCTGCCAGTTTGCTAGGTAGAGTTCCTGAATTTCATCTTCACCGGTATGCGTTTTTGGGATTTTGGCTATTCAAGATACGCCCAAGTGTGGCCAATGCTTCTTGATATTTACGGATTTTGAGGAAACCCCTTATCATGGAAACTTCATTGTCCAAGAAGTGCGCTTTCTTCATGACCATATCAACAAGCTTAATTAGGGTGTCCTCCATGGATAAAGCACAAAGTCCTTCAGCCAGCATATAAAATGAAGAGAATTCGGGTAAGAATCCTTTCTCCGTCATCTCAACCAGAAAATCAACAGCTTCCCCTATTGGTCCTCCACCAGAACAAAGCCCACGAAAAACAATCTTATATGTGATAGAATCAGTAGGATCACCCTTCTCCATCATTTCTCGAAAAAGCCTCATGGCTTCTTTTGATCTCTTCTGTTTAAATAGGGCTTGAATTACAGGATTATAAGCCTGTGGAGCCAGAATCATTCCTTTCATCTGGATAGTTCTGAGGAGCTTACTTGCAATCTCAACTCTACCTGCCCTACACAGCCCCCCAATAAGGGTCCCATAGGTGACAACATCCGGTTCACATCCATTTGAAGTCATGGTCTGTACAATATCTGCTGCCTTTTTTATATCCCCTGCTCTGCAGAAGTGCGTGAGCAGGGAATTGTATGTGAACTTGTCAGGTTTCAATCCTTCCATTATCATCTGGTCCATAAGCTGAGCAGCCTCCTCCACCCTCCTGCTCTTACAAAGACCATCAATAAGGGTGTTATACGTCACCAAATTCCTTGAAACCCCTTGGAGCTCCATCTGATCAAAAATCTCCTCTGCTTCTTCAATCCTCCTGTTTTTGCAAAACCCATCAATCAGAGTATTATATGTTACTACATTTCGTGCACAACCACACGATTCCATTTCTTTCAGTAAACTCAAGGCTTGCTCTAGTTTCCGTCTAGAACACAGACTGTCAATCAACATATTGTAAGTAAATTCATCAGGTTGGCACCCCTTATTCTTCATCTCCTGAAACAGTTCCGTTGCAATTCTATGGTTACGGGTCAAGCAAAGACCTTGTATCAGAGAATTAAATGTACAGACATCAGGTAAAATTCCATTGCTCGTAAGAACACGTGCAAGTTCAGTGGCTTCTTCAACTTGGTTCTCCTTACACATAGTGCTAATCAGAGTGTTATACGTAACAGTGTTAGGCGAACAATCCCTCGAAATCATCTGATTGAGAAGTTCCACAGCCTCTTCAACTTCACCCAACTTACACAATCCAGAAATCAAACTATTATACGTAAATATATCCGGATCAAATCCCTCCTGAAGCATTAAATCCAATATCTCCAAAGCATGCTTAACATGTCCTGCCCTGCACAAGCCATTCACCAGAGTATTGAACGTGTATTGATCGGGATGAAATCCCTCTGCAGACATCTCTTGTATAAAATTCAGCGCCTCCTCTATTCGACCCTCTTTGCAAAACCCATGAATCAAAACATTAACCGTTACATTGCTCGATGGGCACCCTACTCCCACCATTTGCTCTCTAATTTTCAACGCACCGTCCATATTTCCTTCCTCAATAAAACCCTGCATTAGGGTCGTGAATGTTTTCTCATCTGGTGACAAACCATACCGCGACATCTCTTCCATCATCAAAATGGCAGGCCTAATTTGATGGGCTCTACAAAGAGCCTTAATCAAAATATTAAATGTCGAAACATCCGGCTTAATTCGCCTACTAACCATATCAGAATGCACAGTTTCAACAAGCTTCAACTTGTTTCCATCAACAAGAACATTTAGCACGAAATTATAAGTAAACGTGTTAGGCTTCAACTCAAATTCTGCTTCCATAATTTCTAACACACCGATAATTTCATCATATAATTCGAACTTCGCATAGCTTTCAATAAAGATCAAGAAAGTACCTCTATTAACCTCGCAACCTGAAAGTTTCATTTCTTGTAAGATGCTCCTCATCGAATCAAAAGACCCCACATTTCCAAGCTTGCGAAGAACCTCCACGTATAACGACGCATTGGGTATGAAACTGGGCTGCTTCGACGCCCAATTGAAAAGGGCAAGTGCCGATTCTACGTCAATTTGGCGACGAAGGGAGTCGAGGAGCTGCTTGGGTGTGAAATTTTGTGGGAGTTGAGTAGTGGGAGAAGAGGGGACAGAAGATGAGGTTGTGAGTTGTTCGTGGCGTTGTGTGGATGTGAAGGAGATGGAATTGGAGGGCTTATGAGATGAGGAGAGAGAGTGTGGGTGGTCTACGCTGTGACGGAGAGTCCAAGGATGGAATTTCAGACAAGAAGAGAAAGCCATTGAGGCAATTCAACAAACACATATGATGAATAGCACCGTTCCTACGAGAAATGGTTGAATTCGAAGGCGCAGATGTCTGAACTTGCCGCCTCTCGTCGCCTCTGATGACTCCCAAAGGATAAAACCCTGGAAAGAGGGAAAGAATTGGGGCTTTGGAGCTGTTCCTGTGTAGTTGGTACTTCGTTGGCTTCTCTGTTTCTCTGTCCTAATAGGCTAATGGCTTCTAACACCACTGTGATCCCATCTAGCCTCGGCCCATGGGCTAGGACTCATTCCTTGAGGTACAAGTTGAAAAATATTTGCCATATTTTTTTTATAATATAAAGCTGGGTATATCTATAAAAGAATATATAAAATATGAATTTACCGAGGGCTTGATTGCATGGACTTTTCTTAAACTAACTTTTAGAACTTAAAATTTCACTTATTAAAGAAATGGCCAAATGGGTATTGATCACTTTTAGATAATTCAAGAGGTGATAGAATGGTTGATAAAAAAAAAAAAAAGAAAAAAAAAAAAGAATGGTTGATAAAATTTCCATATTAAATTATAGTAAAAAAGGGTAGTAAAAATTAAGAACACTCAAATTTTGCAATAATCACTTCTAGTATTAAAATTTTGATATCTGAATATATGTTTTGAACATAACTCATATGAAATTTGTAAAGAGATAGTTCTCTAAATGTAATTTAAAAAAAAAAAAAAGAACACAAATGAACTCTAAATAATGGTAAAACCAAACTAATTTAACTCATCTTCAAATAGATAAATTTTCATGTTTGAGAAATAGCATCTCTGTGATACTATAGGTTTGACTAGGATTTACTACTAGTAGGACGATAATACAAAGTACATATCAAATTACTCACGCCTGACTCAAGACCAAATAGATAAGAAGCCCATTTGAGTTGATTCATAATTCGAATCTTTTATTTTTAAACTCGTTAATTTATTGAGTCAAACTCGAGTACATGTTACTCGATTTTATAAGTTCATTTAATACTTTAAATAATCAAATAATTATAGAGTAATGTACCGTTTAGGATCGATCCCAAAAAACCTTGTTCAAATAAACAAGTCAAAGTGAAACTTTATTTTTGAATTTATTTTTGAGCCATTTCTCATGTCCTTTATGACCAATTCGGATCCTCTGCTAGTAGTTAACTTACTAGTTCTTACTCGGCTTTCAAACCAGATTAAGCCACGTCCTATAACACTGGATCCAGTGGCTGGGATATACAGGGGCAGCTAAAATAAGGCGTTTTGAGCTAGAAGGCATTAACGGAGGCCAAATCGTTCCGTCTGGCTCCAATTTGATTCCCACCCAAAGCAAAGACACTGGGCAAACATCTCGCATAGACGCACACGAACGTTTGGTTCATCCATCTTTTGTCTTCCTTCTCTTTTCTTCTCTCTTCTCATCTGTATCCACAACACATAAGATTTGTAGCTTTACACAATCTCCTCTGCCCTCACAGACAACATGCGAAAACCCCTGTTTTCTTTAATGGGTTTATAACTTCACCAGTGTTGAGACTCGTCCTATTCGTCAAGTGGAAGTAGAGAATAGAGAGATGTAGTGATCAAACTGGATCGCGACGAAAAGGGAAGAAGAGAAACGTTCTCTCTCAACAACTTCCCCGCTCATTAGATTCCCCTGATTTTGCTTTGTTTTTGATGTTTCTCTTTTCAATTCAAGAGAAATTAGCATTTTTACTACATGCAAATAGTAACTCTCCCTAGCTCTCTCAACTTGTAAATCACTTCATAAGTTGAGTAGAAATTGCTTTTTGTTGCTTGGAATTCTACCAACAGACCAAAAGCGAAGGGGGGCATCACCATTAAACATAAACCAAGAGAACAAAATTAATTTTTGAATGGATGATTGGCATAGACTCTCATTTCGTACCATAGACTCAGTAATCTTAAACCTGCACAATAACATTCCTTGAAAAGATGTTCTACACACCGTAGGAACATTATGGATTCATCCATATCCTTCACGAATGTGAGTACGCTCTACAACTTTGGTCTTTTACTTTTACTTTGGACTATAATGCCTAATAAAGCATTATCTTCCCTTGCCCTGTAACTAAATTGCCTTCGGACTATAACTATGCTTGTTCACCATCGCACAACAATCTCGAATCCCTGTCTATCTTCCATTCCTACCCAAATATTTGAACACAACCCCACCCAAAAGAAAAAACAAGATCAAGACACTCAAAATCGAGATTCAAAATAGAAAACGAAAAGAAAAATAAACAGAAACAAAGATCAGAAATAAAATACTGAAAATAAAAATCAAACACTAACTGTAATCTAATCATCCAAATGGCAAAAAAAAAAATGACATAATGGAAAAGCAAAATCAAAACTCTGAAAATCAAGATTCAAAATAGATAATAAAATCCAAAACATCAAAATGAAATATTAAAAAAAAAAATGTTAATAATTAAACAAATAAACAAGAAATCAAAATAAAAATCAGAACACTTAAAATTAAAACCAAATATACCTGCAGCGTAAATAAAAAAGAAATTTAACATTCAAAGTATCAAAAACAAAAATTATAGAAATGAAAAATAAACAGAAAAAATATATAATAAAATACCCAAAATCAAACACTAGCTGTAATCTAATCATCCAAAGGGCAAAAAAAAAACGACATAACGAGAAAAAAAAATTAAAAAAAAAATAATAATAAAAATAAAAAGATCAAAACATTCCATCAAGATTCGAAATAGGTAATAAAATCCAAAACATCAAAAGGAAATATAAAAATTAAAAATAAATAAGAAGTAAAAATCAAAACACTCGAAATTAAAACCAAATACTTGCTGCGGAAATCAAAAGGACAGTTAACAAGCATCAAAAGAAAAGAAAAATAAACAGAAACAAAAAGATCGGAAATAAAATACTCAAAATCAAAATCAAACACTACCTGTAATCTAACCATCCAAAGGGCAAAAAAAATTGACATAATGGAAAAACAAGATCCCAAACACTGAAAATCAAGATTCAAAATAGATAATAAAATCCTAAACATCAAAACGAAATATAAATAATAATAATAATAATTAAAGAAATAAACAAGAAATCAAAATCAAAATCGAAACACTCAAAATTAAAACAAAATACAGCGGAAATAAAAAAGAAAGTTAACACTCAAAGCATCAAAATGAAAAAATAGAGAACTGAAAAATAAACAGAAACCAAGATCAGAAATAAAATACTCAAAATAAAAAGCAAACGCTAGTTGTAATCTAATCATCTAAAGGGGAAAATTGACATAATAATGGGGAAAAAAAAAAGATCAACACACTCAAAATCAAGATTCAAAATAGATAATAAAATCCAAAACATGAAAAGGAAATATAAAAAAGCAATAATAATTATACAAATAAACAAGAAAAAAAAAATCAAAATCAGAACACTAAAAATTAAAACTACATACTTTATGCGGAAATCAAATAGAAAGTTAACACTCAAAGAATCAAAGCAAAAAATAAAGAAATGAAAAAATAACAGGAAGCAAGAAGAGAAATAAAATACTCAAAATCAAAATCAAACACTAGCTGTAATCTATAATATCCAAAGGGTAAAAAAAAAATCGACATAATGGAAAATATAAAAAATTAATAAGAATAATTAAAAAAAAAAACGAGAAATCAAAATCAAAACGCTCAATTAAAACCAAATACTTGCTGCATGAATCAAAAAGAAAGTTTACACTCAAAGCATCAAAAGCAAAAAATAATGAAAAGAAAAATAAACAGAAACCAAGATCAGAAATAAAATACTTAAAATCAAAATCAAACAGTAGTTGTAATCTAATCATCCATAGGGCTAAAAAAAGAAATTGACGTAATGGAAAAAACAAGATCAAATCCCATTAACTGTAATCTCCAAAAAAGATCAAGAGATTCTTTGTATTGTCCATCCCATGCATAGCCCGAAATGATCATTGTAAGAAACACAAACTCTTGCATCTCATCAAAAATTTCCTAGCATTGACTACACAAAAGTGCTTCGAGTAGAAATCAAGCAAGGCATTGGCCACAAACACATTCCAAATGAAATTCGTCTTGATTACAAAACAGTGAACTTGTTGCCCAAAAGACATGTCGTCTAACCCAATACCAGCACATAAAACTGCTGCAAAAGTAAACTCCAAAGGTTTCAGACCCAAATGCTGCATTTCCACAAAAAGATCTATAGCTTCATCATTCAACCCATCTTTTGAGTACCCTGTTATCATTGCATTGAAAGTTACAGAATCTCTTACTGTCATTTCCTTAAAGAGCCAACAAGCTAAATCAAGGCGACCAGATTTACAATAAGAATCAACCAAGCTGTTAAAGACAATAAGGGTCTAATAATATCCTAATTTGATGACATGAGCATGAACTTGGACTACTTGGTTCAGTCTCTTGATCATTTTTGCAACCCAATAAAAGCATGGCAAAGGTCACATATCCAAAAAAAAGGAAACATAAAAAAATAATAATAATTAAGGAAATAAACAATAAATCAAAATCAAGACAGTTAAAAAAAAAAAAAATTAAAGAAAATGCTTGCTGTTCAAATCAAAAGGAAAATTAACACTCAACGCATCAAAAGCAAAAAATAAAGAAAAGAAAAATAAATAGAAACCAAGATCAGAAATAAAATACTCAAAATCAAAATCAATATCCAAAGGGCAAAAAAAATTATAATAATGGAAAATTAAAGATCAAAACAATCAAAATCAGAACACTCAAAATTAAAACCAAATACTTGCTGCAGAAATAAATAAATAAATAAAAAGTTAACACTCAAAGCATCAAAAGCAAAATATAAAGAAAAGAAAAATAAACAGAAACCAAATACTAGTTGTAATATAATCATCCAAAGGGCCAAAAAGAAATTGACTTAATGGAAAAAACAAGATCAAAACACTGAAAATCAAGATTCAAAATAGATAATAAAATCCAAAACATCAAAAGAAAATATAAAAAATAATAATAATTAAACAAATAAACAAGAAATCAAAATCAAAACACTCAAAATTAAAACAAAATACTTGCTGCAGAAATAAAAAAGAAAGTTAACAGTCAAAGCATCAAAACCAAAAAATAAAATAAAATAAAATAAAGAAAAATATAATAAGATAAAAAATAAAATACTCAAAATCAAAACTAAACATTAGCTGTCAAAATTAAAAATAAGTTTTATCAGTCAAAACCTCAAAGGAAATACAAAGTAGAAATCACAAACAATATTTACCGCCAATATAAAAAAAAATTAATACTAAAATCGAAATCAAATATTTACCGCCAATATAAAAAAACTGAGAGAGAGAGAGAGAGAGAGAGAGAGGCCATTCAGAATTGAAGAATCCATTCGCACAAGAGGGCATCAGTTTATAGAGAGGTCCGCACGGATTATTTGCCCTCCAATCAGTTCAAAGTGAAGAAAATATTTCTCACACATCATTTGCACGCTCTCATCAATTCTTCATTTCCGATTTTCTTCCCGGTTCCCATCTTCCATTTCAAACAAAATAGTAATTATTCAAAATGAACATGAAAATAAAAATTGAAAAAAAATAAAGAAACAGTAAGATATGTGGGCGAGTCAACAATCGAATCGCCAATCCAAGGAACTGGCGACTGAAACGATATCTCGGCCTTTCTAATTTCTTATACCTCTATTCTTCTCTATGAAGAGACACTAGGAATTCTCTCATTTTATTAACAAGAACAGAGGCGTCAGGCAAAACCATTTAAAACCCTAATATCATACAGATGAATGAAATTTAAAAGCAAAAGGAAAATCAAAGCAGCGTCGTTAGGTCGGGTCGACTGAATCTCCAACCCCAACTTAAAAACAAAAAGGGAAGAAATAACTGAGACAAAATTATTCAAAACCCAAATATGTGTGTGTATGTATGTGTGTGTGTGTGTGTGTGTGAAAACAATAATCAGCACGGAGTGGTGAGGTTAGATCCATCGAAAACCCTAACCCCGACTATTAAGTCTTTAAGAGGAAGAAAGGAAAAGATAACTCGATCGTGGTTAACCCTAACCCTAGATTCACAGATCATCTTGGTAACCCTAAAGCAACAAAGGGTTAAACGAACTTAACTTTTCGTTGCAGAAGCTTTCGTGAAATTCTATCTGCAAGCTTTCGCCGGTTTTCTGGCCGTTTTCCTGATTTTCTGCGATCCGAGTACTTGCTCCTTACCATCTCTAAATCAAATTCTTGAATTCTTTTCAAGAATTTGCGATGAATGAGATTGGAGAAAAAGAAGAAGAAGATGATGAGGAGTTCGATTTATCTCCATCGGAGCCTCCATGATCGAATCCCGGACCTTCAAAAGAGCTAGTTTCCGTGGTTTGGGGTCAGTCTGTAAGCAATGCAATTCAGAGCGGGAATGGAGGCTTGGATCTCAGAAAGCTTTGGCTTACGCCTCCCATCGTTCTCTACATTCACAGATCTTGAAAAACCGTAACACTATGTTTGGATTGAGAGAAGAGAAGAGAAGAGGAGAACGTTTGGACTGAGAGAGTTGGAGAGAAAAGGGGAGAAGGGGGAGAGAAAGACGAGAGAAAAGCGGGCTGATTTCCTTCTCTCTCTCTCTCTCTCGATAGGAGAGAAATGGAGAGAAGAGGAGTGAAAGGGTTTAAGTGAGGGATGATTTTATTATTTTGCCCTTTCTCTTTCTTCTTTAATTTTTATTTTCTTTTTACGTAAATAAGGGCAATTTTGAAATTTATACCTTAAAATCTTTTCTTCTCTTCTATTATGAAGGCTATCCAAATAGGGTGGAGAGAAAGTCATTTAACTTTCTCTCCTCTCTATCCAAACAAGGTGGAGAGAAAGTCATTTAACTTTCTCTT
>JAESVK010000214.1:891369-933464 GCA_017140935.1 Hamamelis virginiana
TTGTTTGGATAGAGAGGGAAGAAAGTTAAATGATTTTCTCTCCACCTTGTTTGGATAGAGAGGGAAGAGAAGAGAAGAGAAGATTTTAATATGCAAATTACAATATTGCCCTTACTTACATAAAAAGAAAATAAAAACTAAAGAAGAGAGGAAAAGGGCAAAACAGTAAAATCATACTATCCTTAAAGCCATTCTCTTCTCTTCTCCCCATTTCTCTCCGATTTGGAGAGAAAGGTTCAGGGCCCTTTTTCTCTCCTCTTTCTCTCCCCTTTCTCTCCCCCTCCTCCCCTTTCTCTCCCCCTCTCTCAATCCAAACGAGAGAATTTTAAAAAAATTCTCTCCTCTTCTCTTCTCTTCTCCCCAACTCTCTCAATCCAAACTGACTGTTAATGAATTTCTATTCTCTTTTCTCCAACTCTCTCAATCTAAACATAGTGTAACACTATGTTTGGATTGAGATAATTGGAGAAAAGAGAAGAGAATCTCATTAACAGATTGTTTGGATTGAGAGAGTTGGAGAGAAGAGGAGAAGAGAAGAAAAACTTGTTTCTTTCGTTTGGATTGTGAGAGTTGGAGAGAAAGAGGAGACAAAAGTTGGCATATTTCTTTCTCTCCAAATCGGAGAGAAATAGAAAGAAGAGAAGAAAAGGGGTTTTAGTGAGGGGTAGTATTATTATTTTGCCATTTATTTTCCTTCTTTAGCTTTTATTTTCATTTTATGTAAGTAAGGGCAATATTAGAATTTACACATTAAAATCTTCTCTTCTCTTCTCTTATGAAGGCTATCCAAACAGGGTGGAAAGAAAGTCATTTAACTTTCTCCTCTCTCTATCCAAACAAGGTGGAAAGAAAGTCATTTAACTTTCTTCTCTTCTAAAATCTTCTCATCTTCTCTTCTCTCCAACTCTCTCGTTCCAAATGAGCTGTAAAGTTAGCGCTTTAAGACTTGTATAGCTTGCAGTCTCACAGTTCGGGACTATTCGCACTTATTACGAATTTACAAGTGTGCATAAAACCTTTTACTCCGGTAATTATATTTCTCATTTTCTACCGTAAAAATTTACCATTCACTCCACTAATTAATAAAAAAAATTATTATAATTTTATTTATCATAATCCGGTGATTTTATTTCTACCCTAAAAACTTACTATTCACACCAACTAGGTAATAAAAAAAATAATTATATTAAAAAAATATATTATTATTTTATTCCTAATAAAAATACTTCTACTATTAAACATAATTTTAGCCTTTGCACAATTTGTCAATCAAATTTTCTACCCTTTGCACAGTTTTTTTTTAATTATATGAAATATACTGAGCCTACTTGAAATTTCAACCACATTACTAGCGAATACCTCCCACAATTTGTTTGTAAAATGTTTTGATAATTGTACTAAAGATTTAAATTTGAAACCAGCATTCATTATGATTGAAAGGATTTGAAATAAAATAAAATAGAATACAAAAGAAGATCTATCCCGGTATATAGCTCACAAACCTCGGTAAGCTTCCTCCAAGCTTGCTTAGGGGAGGAAAGGAAAGGAGGATAAAAAAAACAAAGGTGAGGGTTAACCTAGGAACTATCAAAACTTTTAACCATTATTATTCATTTCTTTTTTTTAATGTAATGGAAGATTCAGATGGCATCTTGATTTCACTTATAACTACATTCTACCAAGAATTTGTTATTGAATCATTTAGTAACATATATATATATATATATATATATATATATATATATATATATAGAGGTTTTCTCTTATGAGGATCACCTTACTTTAAGCTAAAGTAAGCATCTAACAGTAGAGCCGCCTGTGATGAAATTTTGGAAAACTGACCGTTGGATTAGATACCCCTATAATGTATGTCATGCCTGCCAAAAATCACAGTGATCCAACGGTTAGTTTATGAGAAAACTGACTGTAAAAAACTATGATTTTTTTGTTCTTTAAAATGTTATCATTTTTTGGCAGTCAATTTTCTCATAAACTAACCGTTGGATCACTGTGATTTTTGGCAAGCATGACATACATTATAGGGGTATCTAATCCAACGGTCAGTTTTCCAAAATTTCATCACAGGCGACACTACTGTTAGATGCTTACTTTAGCTTAAAGTAAGGTGATCCTCATAAGAGAATTTCTGTATATATATATATATATTCATTTATGTGGTGAAATATATCAACATATAAAAAATTATGAAAATTAGCCTTACAGAAAAATCATGAAAATGATGAGGTCAAGAAATCCATCGCACAAACTTTTAACACGGTTCCTCTTTTAACACAAACTTTTGGAGGGAAAGCATCATGTGATGGGTCCCAAACTTCCACTAAAACATGCAAACATGTCATGCATGCTCTAAAGTCAAATAAACCCCATTAATTGCGTGTATCGACCCATCATGATTTGTTCAACCAAACAGGATTTTGCTCACCAAAACAACAATTAAGTGAAACCCCAAGTGAAAAAAAAAAAAAAAAAATTTGAAATGAAACAGATAGTGAAGAATGAGCGGACATGCCTGTTATAATAAAGATTGTCGGGTTGGCATCCCCATCATCTGCTTAATAAACTCAAGAATCCAAATTAAAGATGATTAAGATCACAAGCAAGAATGCGTATCAGTTATCTTAATATATTCATGTAACATAAAACAGCCCAATGAAGATATCAGCAACAGGAAAGTCATAAAAGCATATGCCCCTTTAGCAATCCAAAGGAAGATAACAAGGGTAAAATATTGAAAATTAGAAAACAAACTACAGGTGTTGTCTAACCCCCCACAAACAGTTATACATATTAGCTTGTAGATATCAGACTACAAGGAGACACTCAATGCATAGGTTCTATAAATAAAACAAATCACATGATATAACCAGAAAGCACAGATGTTCAAAGATGAATAAAAGACTGCTGCATGGTAATAACTTGGAAACCAATATCATATCCTAGCCAAGTTCTCCATACCACAAACTATAGACATTTCACTCGAGTAAAGAAGAGACTGAATGGAGGAACTCCCCGTCACAAGGCCAACTCATATTCAGCTGGCACGGCTTTTAATAACATCAAGAGCCATCTCAGATGGGTCGGTTGCTTGCAACTCTACCTGAATCCCATCTAGCTCTCTCTTAAATCTGTCTTTGGAGCTTGCATAAATCATCTTGCTTCTGACCCTCGAGGTATCAGGTGACCTTCATAAAACATCAAACGTATCTATTGAAAACATCATGGTAAATATAAAACAACATTTAGCTATGTATAATGGTATAGAACAGCCATTTAAAATCACCGAAAAACTAAAATTACCACGCGATGAAGAAAATCCTGCTTTTCTGGACATTCTCTGGAGTCATGAAATCAAAATCATAGACAGCATAACGACACTCATTTTCAGGAAGGCTTGCACTGAAATCCTCGTAGCTTTGCTCTGGGACACCAACCTTCTCCACAACAACTTGCTTTTGCTTCTCTTCAATCTTGAACACTATGTAGCGATAAGTTCTTTTTGCCTTGAGCTCCAAAAATTTCAACTTGCATTCATCATTCACAGCCATACCTGACGCTGCGTTCGCCTGTGAATTGGATATATAATTATATCATAAGAATTTAAATAGCTCATTTTCTCTCCAATTTTTCATGGAAGAAATCAATTACATCTGTAACATGGACTCGTGGAGAACATTTGCAAATGTAAAAATGACTGTAACACCCTGCCCTTATATAAAACTAACAGAAAGCAATGATTACCAGTTCTACTTGACTCAATAGATAAGAAAATGAAACTCATTTACCAGCTGTTTGGTTGCCGTGAGAACAGAGGAAAAATAAACAGAACACAAACTTTTAACCTTACGTTTTCTGTTTTTTCTGTTCCGAAAAAACTGTGAATTCGACCCAGCCAAAAATGTTGGATTATGGTCAATCAAGTGAAAATTTTAGTATCCTTGGGTCCGAGTAAAAAACATGAAAAATCTAATATACAAATTATGATTTCTTTTATTTTCCTCATTTTCTCAACAATCAAATGAAATATTAAAGTAAATGAAAGCAGCATACATATTCTGAGAGACTGAGCCTGGTATAATATATATAGGGGCAGGTTTGACAAACACAGAAAATAAAGATGAGTCAACATTTTGATACCAAAAACTTTGGTAACCCCAACCGTGCTGTATCACATGTGCACTAAGAAAATTATTCATGATTTAGAATTGTAATGTGCTCAGTTGTCAACTTGTCATGCTTACATGGTTGTTCTTGATTGTGGTTTCCGAAAATTTTGGTAACGAGCTTCTAACCTCATCAGAAATATATCTGTGTGCGCGCGGGCGTGTGTGTGTGAGAGAGAGAGAGAGAGAGAGAGAGAGCAGAGGGATGCTCCTTCTGGAGTGAACTGGAAACTGTCCTGACCTTTGAAATTGCATGAAACGGCAGCTCATATATATACGTGTGTGTATATATACACACACACATATATATACGCATACTAGAGGTCAAATACTCAAACAAACCAGATCCATATATTTGAATAAAAATACACTGAAAATTACAAATTAAATACAGACCATTTGTTAAAAACGGTAGATCTATGACATTTCCCTTCACAAATTATCAGATTTAACTTAAAAAAATACAAATGAACTCTATTCTTCAAGCTCGGAAACAAATCATACTAATCATCTGCATCAAATCGAGATTCTGAGTTTGATATCAAAACAAAAGTTAATCAGATCTGCGAGACAACAGAAACACAGATACACAGCTGATGAACTGTAAATCCATGAAAACATCTTGACCTCCACCCAAATTCAGCTTGGATTATCAGATCGACCATAGATCAAACACCAAAGTCACAACCAAATATATATTTATATAAAATAAAATATAATTAACGGTCCGTTTGGTTACTGAGAAATCGAAGGAGATTCATTTAACGCTCTAATATCATAAGAGTTGTAACATTCGAAATTTTCATTACTTCTACTATCTTTTCCAACGATTTTCTCAGCAATCAAACGGAGATCGAAACCCTAGCAGCGCAAATAATGGCAACAGAAAGCAGAAACACTCACCATTTTTTCCTCTTTTTCTAGAAAAAATTTTACAGCACGATCGACGGAGACGGAGACGGAGATGATCTAGAGATAGAGGAGTAAATGGAGATTCTCCTCCGATGTAGCGATGGCTGTACAAAGTCGAATACCCTTTTTATTCGGTGGCTCTCTGAAAGGGGATTAATATCATGAAAATGGTCGTACAGGAGGGAAGCGTGTGATATAGAATTTTGACAAATGAAATGCCGCCACGTCCCGTACTAGTACGATAGTATCAGATGCCACGCAAATAGCTTGTAGGATTTGGCTTCATTGGAGTCGGCGTCGAGTCTTTGATGAAAATTGTTATGTGCAAAGCGACGTCGCTTATGCAATTACGCGTTATCTTTGGATCCTTAATCCTTTTGACGTTTTTCTGCTAACGAGAAATCCCGAGCTCTAATCCTTTTTTTTTTTTTTTTTTCTTTTCTTTTACTTTCTTTTGGCTTCTGACATACTCTTATCTTAAAAAAATTAAAAAATTAAAAAAAAAATTCAAAATATTAAATAAATATTAATATAATTTTATGCGTTCAATTTACTTTTTTTTTTCCTAAAAGTAAATATATATGTTAGAATAATCCTACTAATGTTAAAAAAAAAAATACAATAAAATAATTATACTTTTGTACCCTATACTTTATGGTAGTTTTCAATGTGGGCCATAAACTTTTTTTTTTTTTTTCAATTTCATTCATGAATTATCAAACATTTTAAATCAATGACAAAAGTGGGACATATTTTAGTTAACAAATGGCGATCTAACGTGGCAGTTGAGATTGTGAAATATGTATTGCATAGCAGCTTAAAATTTGGCCGTTCAAAAGGTGAAATCGCGGTTCGAACCATTCGTTAATAAAATTAAAAACACAATTCTGACCTATTTAAACCAATAGTAAATACACTAAATTTTCCTTTTTAGTCGGTTCGAACAAGCCAAAATTGTTTACTTCATTTTCTTAGTGAATGGTTTGAACCGCGATTTCACCATTCGAACTGCTAAATTTCCAGCTGCCACGTAATGCATATTTCGCCATCTAATTAAGCTGCCACGTCAGATCCCTATTTGCCAACTTAATGTCCATCCCACTTTTGTCATTGATTGAAAAATATTTAACAGTTCAAGTATGAAATTGAAAAAAAAAATTAAAAAGTTTACACCCCAAATTGAAATTTACTTCAAAATACAGAGTACGAAAGTGTAATTAAGCCTCAAAAAAATTAATGCAAGGATTATAACATGAACAAAGATAGATAGACATCCTCCTCTTTTTCTTTTTTCTTTTTTTCACATTTTGTGCATGAATTGATTATATTAATGTAATAAAAATTACTTGGGGCTTATTGGATAATGACATTTTGAGTGTGTTTTATTGTAATAATATAAACTCATTTAAATGATTTGTTTACCATCTAATTGAAAATTTTGTTCATAACAATACATTTACACAAATTTAAAGGCCGTTCACATAATTTGATTAAAACTAAAAAATGAGTTCGATCCACACATCACATATGAGATAAATAATGAGAATTTTGGACAAAGGTCATCCTTTATAAGATTTTCATGCCAAAAATCATCTCAAAAGATCTTTCATGTTAAAAGATTTTTTGGTATGGATTGGACAAAAAATGTCATTATTTTCCCAAACAACCTTCAACCTCAACCTGGAATTCATTATATTGGACACTAAAGTTCGCTATGCCGGAACCCCGAGTTTCTATGTCGGAAACCCGAGTTCCTACACCGGAATCGCAGTTCACTATATAATTTTTTAAAAAAAAAAATACAAGAAAAACCAAACTCTTTCCTTTTCCTCCATTTTCTCACAAACCAAACAAAAAATTAAAATTTTCAACTGAAAATCTATTTATTTTCATACATCTTTCAAACAATCGAACCAGAAAATAATCCAAAAGAAAAAAAAGAGCATCTATAGGGTGGAGATAAGCGCAAAAGCGATTGATCATCAAATGGTTTCAAAATACCTCTCCCTCTTCTTTCCTCGTGACACTCCCAACCCGATCGATATCGTTTTCTTCTTATTTCAAGTCTTACCTTAGCAAACGAATACTATTTTCTAAGGAAAAGTGAGTGTCTTGTGGAAGGACTTTAGAGTGAAGCCAGACCTCGCGGGGCTTTGCTGAACATCGATGGACAAAGTTTCGTTGTGGATCATTTTGAAGTCTGAAGCTTGGATTAGTATGGGTAGGAAATTTCGTAGGTGGAGATAAGTCCGAAATTGCTATCTTTTGAAACCATTTGATGCCCAACAATGGAAGTTGCTATTGCTGTCCTCGCTGGAGAAGATGGATGGGAAATTGTAGATCTAGATTGCCGCTGCTAAGCTCATGGACATTACCGACGACGTTGGAGTGGCTGATAACGTCAGCAAAGGTCCAAGATGAAGATCACCGTCTGATCTGCGTGAAGAATGAAACCTGTAATCAAAGAAGAGACAGTGCAGAGATCGGGGGTAAAAAAAAAAAAAACCCCCCCCGGGTGGCCTGGGGGGGGGGGGGGAAGAAGAATAAGAGGAGAATGAGGGCATTTAAGGGCAATATTGTCCGTAAAATAAATGTATTTAAAAAAAAAAAAAACTTTAGGCAATAAAACTTATATAACTAGGACTTTTCAAATAAAAATTATTTTGGAAGGATTTTATGCAGTAAACATCTTTAAAATGAGACTTTTGGCATATTCGATAATAATATATATTGTTAATGGTAAAATTAATTTTCTCTTTAATAGAAATGTGTAATTACATGGAGAGTTAAATAGTTACTCGGTAAAGAAAGAGGTTGTTTATAATTTTTTTATTTTTATTTTTTTAAAAGGTTGTCACTATGAATAATTTCCCTGCAATGCCCTGCAAAGGTAAATTGAGACTTCTAATTAGCTCAAGAAGCATGTATTAAGAGCCGAGGCTTGGCATCACAAAGCTCTTTAACATGTACGTTCGTACAGATATTTGGAGATTGGTCGTTGACATTGCGCTGTTGGATTAACAGTGGCAACATTTGGATCATTCCCTTGGAGCCACATTTCCAGCTCAAGAGAGATGGGAATGGGAATGTTACAGCACTCAGATTGGGGTCGTGGGTCCATTTAGATTCTCTCTCTCGCTTTCTCGGCGTCAATCCCACGCTACCTTTTTAAATAAAAATAAATAAAATCTTTTAATAAATATATTAATTGAAAAGCGCACTCTCTTCCATAAATTATATTCACTTTAATGGCTGTAATCCTTTTAATTTGAGGTGTAAGCGTTACAGATTTTTATTTTTATTTTTTTCAGCGAAGAGGCATCTCATTTATTTATTTATTTTTTATTTTTTTTTATCTCTGTTTTACAATATATAGTTTCAAAGTCTTAAACTTATCAGTTATATCTCATTTTAACTAAAATCGCTGTTGGATTGGGGTCGTTTTTTGAAAAAACCACGTTCGAAAAAATAGTGACATTTAAATAAATCGATCGTTGAATCACAATAATTTACTAATTTTTTTCATGCACGAAATGTACAAGAAATATGTTTATTACAATAATCGATTTTCATATTTTGCAACTGATATTATGTATATCACTTTATATATTTTTACATAAAATATATCTTATAATAGACTTCTTAAAACAACTTTTAATAAATACCAGTCCCTCCGTCCCCAAAAAAAATAAAATATAGGCCTCTTCCAGAAAATACGCATATTAAAAAAACTCATTAAGGCATTGATTTGTGATCATTTTTACATTTTATTTCCAATACTACCATTTTTCTATAATTGTATTTAGTGTCATGTTATTGCATTCTTTGAATAATAAATAATAATATGAAAAAATTTAAAAAATATATAATTTAATTTTTAAAAAATGACTATCATTTTAGGACAGAAATTAAAAAAAAAAAAAATTATTTTTTATAAGACGGAGGGAGTAATTTAAAAGCACACTCATCCATAAAATCTGTTCACTTTAAAGAGTGTACTCCTTTAAATTTGAGGTGTAAGTGTTGCAAATTATTGAAAGAATATTTACAAAAAGTTGGTGAAATAGTATAGATATTTACCCTTTTAAAGAAAGTTGGTTGATTTAAACCGTGCATTGTACTAAAAGCCTACCCTGCTTCGGTGTTTGTCGTGGTGTTGCCTTTTTATAAAAAAGAATTAAAGCGTGCATCATATGTGTTGCCAGTGAATGCAGGGACCAGCCGACCAGGTCGACCAGGTAGGTGTGTTGAATTTTGGGTTATAAATGAACACTAGAATTGCTTGTGTTCACCATAAAAAATAATAAATCAATAATATTGTGGCACGTGGGGTGGAAGTTGGTGTATTAATAGCCACTAATTATAGTATTAGTGGACTTTTAATTTAATTAGTGGGGAGTTAATTAAAAAAGTTACTAATTTAGATAGTGGGTGGTTATGCTGCGTGTCAAGCAAATTATAGTTAGTTAGTCCACTAATTATAGTATTAGTGGACTGTTAATTTAATTAGTGGAGAATTAATTAAAAAAGTGACTAATTTAAATTAGTAGGTAGTTATGCTATATGTCAAGCAAAAGTAGAGTCTATAAAAATAGTGAGACATGTGGCAATCATTTAGACATGAAATTGAAAGTTAAAAAGTTGTACGTAGAGCACTACTTCAAGAGAGTACAGAGTGGGTAACAAGACTGATAAGACCCAGTCGTAGCCTATATATACACAATCAAAGAGACAAGCAAAGAACACAGCAACAACTTCAAAACAGCACAATGCTTAAGATATTTGAGTAGATTTTTAGGTCTTTCTCTTACCAAGCAAGCTCTCTTCAAGTTTCTTTAGTTTATTTAAAGCATTTCCTTAATTTTGTAGCCGTAATTGTTCAAATTTCAAGCATTTCTATTTCAAGCAAGTGTTGCATTTCAATTTCCAAACTTATTTTCGTTCCAAGTATGTCGATTATCATTTTTATGGTTGTAATATCAAGCATTGTAAGTATGTATTATGTTAATGCATTTCCAATTTCATTCCAAGCAAGTTGATCGGTTTGTTTTCAATGTAATTCGAAATTGATTTTAGTTTTTATTAGACATTCCACACTAGAACCCAAAATGATCAATCTCTAATCTTCGTCAATCGCTTAATTTCTTTTATTTCAAAGTGACAAACTAGACATTAGGACCACGATTTAGAAGGTACTAGAAGTCATGTTCACACGGTCATTTCGGTTTTACAAGCCTTAACATGCCCACACAGAGACCTTCACTAGCAAGGTCTCTCAAGACCGATTTTTCATCGGGAACAACTTGGTCAAAGAATTTAATGATAGCTCGATAGTATGTTAACTTATGGATAAATATTTAAAAAAAAAAAAAACTGTTATATGTTTTATTTTTTTATTTTTTAAATTGTTATAATTCATTCATACAATAAATAATTCATAGTAATTAATATAATATTCAAGTGATTTAATGTGACTCTCATTGCATATGAGTGAATTTTTCTATTTTCTATTTTTTTTTTTTTCCAGAGGATATACATTAGAAAGATGCTATTATGGGTCTACTTTGATATCCAGTGAGGCAAACAAACTTTGATACACTTTTAAGTAAAGCTAGGGTCATCTATTATGAGTCCACCCAACGATTAGGTCAGATGATAATAGATTGGAATATGTTTGTAAATTCTGATAATACAATAAAATTCAAATTATCGTTTGTTACAAGTTTGATTCTTATTACAATCATTGAATCGTAAAACTTTTAAATAACTTTTATGATTTAAAATGCACTTTCGAACAAAAAAAATAATACAGTAATTGGCATGACATGTTACACAAACTATCTATTAAGGAAGGTTTGGCGGTCAAAGATCCGCGTGAAATGTAGATATTGACATCAAATATTGATATTCTACTAATCAAATAAATTGAATTGGCGGGTGGTCTCGCCCATCTTTAAAGAATACCAAATTAGGTATCGCGTAGAGTGATGAGATAGAAATTAGTAATATAGATGATATGTTATTATTTGTATTTTCTAAGTGATTTTAAAGTAGAAAAAAAAATGTCAATCTTACCATCGCTTTTATCGGACTACTCCAATTAATTCATTTAATGTTTAGTGTAGTAAACTAGTAACAATATCATGTTGAGAAAATAAATGTCATGACAGGAGAAGTCATATACCAATATATATATATATATATATATATATGTTTTTACTAGCATGCTATTTTCTCATCCAGCAATGTTATTTATCTCAAAAAAAATATATATATATCTCAAATGAAACCAAATCCTTCATATATCATTAATGACATAATTTGCTACAAAAGACAAGGGCTTAATCATCACCTGCATCATCTGTGATACACTTTTGAAACAATTTTTTTTGGGACATATAGCATTTTCCTTTTCTCATATCTTGCCACATCACGTTTTAAATGTTTAATAATAAACTAAAAACCTATATTCACATCCAACTTTATCTTTTATTTTTTATTTTTAAAATTAGTTGATTTCGCATTGTAACAATTATTTTTAAAGTTTAACAATTTTTTTTTTTTTATCAAACAATATATATTGGTAGGGTTAGTTGTTAGTAGAAGAAAGGAAAATAACATGCATCCAAATTTATTCCATAAGCACTAAAACTCAAAAACTCAAAAAATAAAGTGTGTGTGATCGGGTAAGGACATTCTTTACCTATCTTAGCGCTAGCCCATCCTTTATGGGAACAATAGGATAGGTTTTTGAACCCGACTTCTGGATTAAACAATCTTCTTATAAATGCCACCGTCTACAAAAAAGATAAATAAAAAATAAAATAAAAAATTATTGGACAATTGGTTTTCAAAATACAATTCATGAAACACTCTTACAGTATTTACTGTTAGATGTTGTAACAATTATTTAACAGTTTGAATTTTGAAAATTGATTGTTGGATTATAGTAATTTTTGATAAACATGACATGCATAAGAGGATTATTTAATCTAATGGTTGGATTTTTTCAAAATATCTATTCCAGTGAAAATGAGTTGACGATAAAAAATATAAAGAGGACGTCCTTACAGGATTGGAACTGGTATATATATATTAGCCGACGTACACCTCACTATCTTTCAAGTTTAACGTTTTTGGATCAATTTTCTTAAAATTGAAATCAATGCCTATGCTTAGTTTGTAAGATCAACACTGGGTCTAGTCTCTCTCAAGGTGCTGGCATGGGTTTGTCAGGCCCACTTCATCTTCTAATCAACCTTTCCGGTTTCCCCAATTAATCGCGCTCAGTGGTGTATAATGCGTGATGGGGCTGTCTTGAAAAGGGATAGACCTCATCATGGGCATAGGAGGCCACTCTTAAAAGCACTACTTCTCATCACTGATGGGTTTCTTGCTTCTAAGTGTTGGGCCTACGACATGGGCTGAAATAGGCAAGGATGAAAAGCAATAATTATCTCACTAAACCGTAGAAAGTTCTATGTTTGATATATATATATTTTCACTAAAAGTGTAGACGTTTCACCATGGATCACGGTGATTTTATGAAATAAAGTATTGTCACGTGAGTATTCTTATATCAATATACAAATTTCAGGGTCGTATTCAAATCTTTGGCTATATTAATCATCGAATATGTGACTGCTTACATTGATTAAAACCATATGCCCTATGCAACCAGGAAAAAAAAAATTCTTATTTTCAATTTTTAACATATCAACTAAGTAGAAAATCAATATGAAAATGTCATATCAACACAAATAAAAAGAGAAAAAAAAGAGAAAATAGTAAAAATGTCAAACATTTTTCTTTTTTTGTTAACGAGGTGTTCAGACTTTTGATCATATTATTCCCTGAACACATAAGGTCACCGTTCATTCAACATAGATTGACATTGAAAATAAAACCGACTAATTACTAACCTTAAAAAAAATAATGAAAATTGAACCTAAATGTTCCACTTTTTGAGCATTTTCCTCAATTCAGTATAAAGTTGAGTCTGAATCCTTTTCTTGGACTTGGATATGCTTGGATGATGTGTTATAATCTGGATGCTTTGGTTTTTATTTGGGTAATGTGCAGATGATCCAGATCATGACACATCACCCAAACACCAAGTAAACCAGGCCAAGCAAAGGATCCTCATTTGTATAAAGTTTCCTAATTTTGTTCTCCTCCTAATTCACACATAACACTTTCACTCGCATTTTGATGTACGTTAAAGACTTTACTTGGTGGATGAGGTTTTCATTTATTACAGAAATTACTCATAGGAATCTCAAGAAACAAAAAAAAATGCAACGAAAATTTATTTATTTATTTAATTTAATTAAAAACCTTAATTCTAACATAAAAATGCTCAATTCTTGAGACATTCATTCATCATTTAAAAAAGAGAAAAAAATAAATAAAATACAAACAGAAAATAAACAACATAAGAAACCAGTTAATCCACGTCAGCCACATCGGTCGGCTTCTTATGGCCGCTATCTTTCATCACTTTCTGCGAAGACACCATTGCCGCTGCGTCTGCCGCCGCCGCTGCAGTAACCGGTGCAAGTTGAAGATGTCCAGTTAGCTGTGGTGGCTGAATCTGATCGGACGGTGGAGAAGCCTCGTTTTCACCACCGTAGGATGGAGGAGATGATGACAGGTAATCAGGGAACACGAACACGCTCTGTGATGGCTTCCTTTGGTGGCGACTCTTTACTCTCTGAGAATTTTGAGACATTTTCTTACTTGTTTGGAGAGAAGGAAAGAGATAGGGAAATGAGCAAGAATGTATTTGTGTGCATGAATGGGTTGACTCGAGCTTTTATAAAGGAGGGTAAGGTGATGTTTGAGTCTATCCTCGTGCTTTGGGATTCTTGGACACGAACATGCACAAATAATACAGATTAATCAAGACTTTGATTCTCGTGTGGGTGTAGGATGATTTTTAATGACGGAAATGACCTTGGGATCATTTTGGCTTTTTGGCTGCTAGATATATAGAAGTTCTTTATTTTCTTGACTAGATAAATGAGGAATTAATAATTCTCTCAGCATTTCTTAATTTTGGTAAAGTCATCGAACACTCCTATGGTCATTAGATTATGGATATGGCTGATATCTAATGGCTATGAAAGTATTTAATTTGCCGACTTTAGTAAAATCAGCAAATGTTGGCACGAGCATTTCTAAATAAATGAGTATCTATGCAATGCATTTTCTAATTTTCAAGTACTCAAATTCGATATTTCGATATTAAAATTTGGAATAATACAACTAAGCCAAAATTGTATCATTAATATAATTATTTTTAAATTGTTAAAAGTCCGTTAGAAAAAAACCATTACTAATTATTTTTTATTTTCAAAAATTTTAATATAAAAGTTTTAAGTATGCAAATAATTAAATACAAAAAAACTCTCACTTAGAACAAGTAATGATAGCTTATACCCAAATGTATCATAAGGCTTCGTCTGAATTAGTTATATTTAAAATTATTTTTGAAGTTTAAAATACATCTGGATTTAAAGAAATGAGACAATAGCCACTTCTAGATGATTTGAGATGTGAGATTTGAATTACTTTTTCAAGAGTCTCTATTTTTTAAAGTATCTTAAGACTATATTAGATTTGGATTAGTTAGGAGTTTTTTAAGATAAAGACAACCAATGTTAACTTTAGCCTTGATTCCAAACCCTTTTTAGGGCAAACAGTTCAATGGATTGGATGTGTAATTTCATGCAGAGACTTGGGTGTTTGGGTAATAAGCACATTCAACTATTCATGCAATGAGGATGCATAAGGTGTGCCACGTACTGTACCAATTAATAATAATCCATATAATTTAAATGAGAGGCATTAATTAATGAGATTCTAAATCGAGGGGTCGTGCAGACCCTTTACCTTTGGATAAGATGCTTCCTCCAATCCCACCACTCCTCCCATTCTCTTTAATGCGCATATGCAGAACAATTAAACCCTAAGGAGCTTAATTACAGCTATTATTATTATTTTTAATTAAAATATTCATGATTATTCTAATAAATGCTTTAATGCGCATTTATGCACGTCAGTCGCCTTTTCTTGTTTTAAATGTTACAGATGTTTAATTGGTTGGGTACGTACACCTACTCCAACACGAGAACATGGTTTGCATGGCACGAGACGCATTGTCTTAAACTAAAATCATTTCTAATATAGTCTAGATTCATGCATCTTGGGTTTTTATTAGGGGTGATAAAATATGACACGACCCGAGAACACGACACGAGCCATACATGAAGATAATGAGTTTGTGTTACTCCTAATCGTATTCGGGTTAGAATCGAGTCGACCCGCTTAACCTGTGTAGTTAGGCGTGTCGGTTTCGTATCAACCCGTGTAATCTGAAATTGACTCGCTGTGACCTACCTAATATATGGGTCATGTTCGTGTCAATCCGGCCATATAAGTATATAACCCGCTTTTGACCTGTATAACTCATTTACCCATTTGGATCCATTTAAAAAATTATTAAAGTACAATGGTATAAGATCTTATTTTCTTTGGTTGTGGCGTATGAAATGCCTTTTGTAGACATTTATTTATATTTTTTGAGATGTGACGTCAATTTCAGGTGGAGGACTATATTTTGATTATAATAGTTGTTGTCATTGAAACCTTTTTGAGATACTTGTTTTTAAGTTTTATGATTTTAATTTATAATTTCATTTTGAGAATATTTTAATTTATTTAGTATGATTTTCATTTTGAGATGTTTACTTAAACTGTATCGATAAACAAGTAATTTATATTTTTTTTTATGTTTAAAAATAAGTCAAAAAAGTAAGCAGGTTCATTGGATTATAATCGTGTTGGGTTGGTCGTGTACTCGTGTTAACCTAAACACGACCCAATTATTAAATGAGTTAATTGTATTAGGTTCGTGTCAACTCAATTATAAACATGTCGTGTTTGTGTTTGAATTTTTGACCCAATTAATAAACAAGTCGTGTTCGTGTTGATCCATATGCTCGAATACATGCCTCTCGACATGACACGAACCCAACCTGTTTACACGAATTGCCACCCCTAATTTTTACCATTTTTTTTTCTTTTTCCCTTAGAAAAATGCTAATATATATATATATATATATATATATATATATATGCTACTATGTTAGTTACTATCAGAATGAGGTAGACGATAAGGGCAAAGCTAAATGAAGGTGAGGTGGCAGTTACCCCTCAATTTTTTTTTTCTTTTATTTTTATACCCTATATATTTGTAAGATTTTGAATTTGCCTCTTCTAGATTTCTTTTGACCCTTTCATTTTTCCATCTCATCCCTCACTTTTTTTTGCCCTCTATGAGAGCCCTAATCCCATTATAGTGCTTTGAAAATATAAGATAGTTGTATATGTATTGAATTGAAATATGATTTATCATATATTAATGAACTATAAATTTTTTGAAATTTTTTCTACCTCAAACTATCACAATAAAAAAAATATCGAACACAAGTATTCTTGATTTTTTTAATTGGGATAAGGTACTGATAACAATTAAAGGCCACATTTGTACAAGCTTTACCTAAAATCATTTTTCAGCAAACTATCTTTTCGCACGTCTCTTTAGAATTATGTCCAAATCAACTATTGACATATTAATTTCACATTAGAAGTCATTGTGGCAAAAATTAGGGACCCGACTTTGACCAACTATCCTATATTTCTCAAGTCATGTAGATGTGAGTATCATTTATCTCTATGGATTAAGTAGAATTTTGAGTTTTAAAAGTGATTTTAGGCAAAACTAGATCAAACGAGACAAAAATTTGCCTCCCTTTAAATAAATTCATAGTTTCAACCATGGTTGACGCAATAATTCCATGTCAATAGAGCCCACCCATACAATAATAGCATATGAGATGGGAGAAAAAAATTATTAAAGTAAGTGGTAAAGAATAACACAACTTTTATTCCTATTGTTGGTACAAGGTTCTTTTCAAATTTAATTTCATGTTAATTGTCACATTAATATAATATCTTCATAAGAAATAAAGTTGTTTTAATCTAAAAGGACTAAAATACAATAATAGAGGCTTAGGATGAAATAATTAGGTTATATATAGACTCCTTTGGTACAAGTTTTCCATGAAATTAATTAAATTGAAGAACTTGGGAGAAAACAATTTCCCCGTATAATCCAATCAAATTAACCTATGAGAATCATATTGGATTAGTTTCCAAGTCATCCGATCTTGAGTTATACCAATAAGATGAGATGGCAAATCAAGAGCAAATCAAGCCGATGGATGTACGACATGCAAGTGAGCCGGGATTGGGGATTCGATGGTTGGGGAGCAGGCTTGCATAATGCATTTGTATTATGAGAGCCCACTCCGGGACCATTGAATTGATAGTCTCACCTACATAGTGTGCATCCAGATGAAAATCAAGACCTCCTTATCTTTTTGAGATATAAATGGGCATTCCTTGCCTTTGCAAAGCCTATACAGCTATATATGGGCCTCTGCCAAAGGCCAGAGAACTACAGGTTGAACAGGCCTGAAGTAAGGTTAGGCCCATCTGCAACAAAAAAGCTTGGCCCAACCTGGCTTGAACGAACATTAACCTATACTACCCCAAATAAAACCCATGACACACTTCGACCATCCAGCCCAATCCAAGGCCCATGGAGGAAAAGGCTGCCAAAAAAACTAAAAATCTCGTACTCTTCTGTACAAGTACCATCAACGGTGTAAATTTCAGTTCCGATACAACGAGGAGGTATAGATTTCACTCTCGAAGCAGCATCACATTCACATCTCACTCAATGATATAGTTGTGTACGTACACGGCACTACAAAGATTTCGCCAAAATGTCTAGTTTGTTGCGCCACGCGGCGCATAACGACAGGTCATCCTCCTGTGGGTCCCATGCAGACCTACGCACAATGGCGGTCCCATGAATTTTATCCATTTTTTCTCTCTCTCATCGTTCCTTCCGGACATATCGTTGCGACCTTTTTTGCCTTTTTACCTTTTTTTTTTCGAGATTTTTTTTTTTCTTTTCAATATATTGTTTTTAAAATCTCAACCGCGAACCAAAATTTGCGATTTTCAGTTATTGCCGCTCTATTCGTCACCCGCTCTCTGTTCTTCCTCACCGAAAGAAAACCCTAACCCTAATATCAACGAGTTCTTCTTATCATTTCTCGTTTCAATCTCAGTCCAAGTAGAAAACATCTATTATCTTCTATGAATTTCAGATCAGCTGAATTTGAATCTCGGTTTGAAGGCGTCTTCAGTTGATTTCTCTTGGTTGAGATCTGTTCTGACCGAAGATCTGTGTGTTTGTTCTGATTTAGAGGTTCTTCGATTTGAGATTGGGAGAGGTAGGTCTGATTGAATCTCGATGTTTTTTAATTTTTATTAATTCAAATTCACTGAGCGATTCGACGGTTATTGATAATTTTGAATTGGTTTCTATTGGTTTTCGTGTTGATTTTGCGATGTCGCAGGGTTTTCTGGCATTGAATAATGCGAAGGATGTCTTCTTAATTTTTGAGGCAAATTCAACGTCAAATTTGAGTTCGTATTCAGATTGAAATCCAAGTTCAATCGTTTATGGAGGAAAATTTGGTTATCTGTTAAATAGGGTTTACTCTATTGATTTGGTTTACCATTTGAATGTTAACAAGTATTTCACTAGCTGTCACTTTTGAATTCAAAGAGGAGGTGGTGTTGAATGGGGGAAGGGGAAGTTTGTTTAGCAGTGATAAATGATGGCGAGATGGAAAATGAGGATTCATCGAGAAGCGAATCAAAACGAGACCATCAATGTGTAGCAGACGGTGCTGAATTGGAGGCTTCACCTAACAAGAAGCAAGCGAAAGAAGTTTCAAATGACGATGTATGCTCTGAAGTTTCGAACCCAAATCTTTCTCCAAGGGAGATTGTTTCGAGCTTTCAAACTATTAGTAGTCAACCGGCCGAATTGGTGAGCAGTAATCAAGTGGGGCTCGGTGAAACTACATCAACTTGTTCAGGAAATTCAAGTACGGAGAGCTTGGAGACCTCCAGCAATGAAGAGCGTAGCAGAAATGAAACAGCTTCTGCTGTCTCAACGTCTCATGTTATACTGGAAATTCCAAAACATGCCAGCTCATCTGGAATTAGGAAAATAACTTTCAAGTTCAGTAAGAGCAAGGAGGAATATAACAATCGGTTGTCTGCTTCAGTGCCTGAGCCTGTGACTAATGGGATTGGTATTAGCGGCTTTCATAAGGAATGTGGACGGAACTTTTCGGCACCGGTTGATTCAAGTACAGATGTAAGTACGTATGGCGGCAGGTTACCCCAAACGAGCAACATTCACTTCTGCGCTCCAAATTTGGAATTAAAAATGTCTAAGAAGGTGGTTCCGAACAGCTTTCCCACAAATGTTAAAAAGCTGTTATCAACTGGTATTCTCGAAGGAGCTCAAGTGAAGTACATTTCTACCTCAAGGGAGGTAAAGTTTTAATTTCTTCTAAAATTTATGGTGTATTTTCATCGTATAAGCATGTGGGTGTGGGTGTGTTTTTACTTTGGGATTCTTATCTATACATATCATAAAAAGCTTGATATGCAATCAATTGGAAATTTTCAATTGATTTCAATTTTTGCTATTGTCAATTCAATTTTTGCTCCTTCGTGTAAATTTTTGGAAATTTGCTATTGCCAGCTCAATTTTTGTTATTTCATGCAAATTTTTGGAATTTTGCTATTTCATGCCAAATCGTTTGTAATTGCCACTCTTTCAAGGTACGATTCATTTGATTGTTTCAATCAATTGCAATTTTGCCTTCACTCTGTGTCTTTCTTTCTTCTCATTGTGGTAAAAGAGAGGATTCACATATTGCAATTGAAATAGCTGCTGTTTCCATTCCAATTTTTGCAATTTGTGCTCTTTCCAATCGAATTGCAATCGGTGTGTCTTGTGATTTTTACTCTTTCAAATTTTTATATCTGGTCAGCACTATTGCAATCGATTGGCGGACTGACAATGAAAAATAAGAAAATTGAGGAGTGTGTGAGACCAGCGGGTGGCTTTATGCAAAACCCCCCTTGAAATTTTCCACAGTAGGAAGCCCTTCATAGCACAGAGAGAGAAAATATTTTGCACAGTTCGGTAGTTTGTAATTTAAACTTTGAATGGCTTTCTACTGTCGAAAATAAGATAAAACACTATGGCCATAAAACTCTAACGGCTTATATGGTTAAGTGGTCACATTAAATTGTACTCAATAATTTTGCACTTTTGCTATTTATAAACCTTTAAAAGATAACACATTTTGACCACCCGTGCGCACGGGTAACTCACCTAGTTATTCAAAATGGTTGTCAGAAAGAGCTATGTGGAATTGTAAAAGGCTGTGGATATCTGTGTGGCTGTTCAGCGTGCAATTTTTCCAAAGTAAGTCATCTGCATTGTAAAATTTTCTCATTGCTGTACAGTTTATGGCATATTCTTGGGTTCCTGAATGTTTTAATGCTATGAGTAGGTTCTTAGTGCTTATGAGTTTGAGCTGCATGCTGGTGGCAAAACTAGACATCCAAATAATCACATATACTTGGAGAATGGAAAGCCAATTTATAGCATTATCCAAAAACTACGTAGTGCCCCACTCAGCATACTCGATGAAGTGATAAAAGATGTGGCTGGTTCGTCTGTCAATGAGGAATCCTTCCAGGTTTGGAAAGGTAACCAGTCATTTAATTTATATGCTATGTTTGTTGAGACATCATGGAAAACTAATGTGTTTGTGATGGATACAGAAGCTGTATTAGATGATATGATGCTGCTTTTGTGACTATTAAGTCATATATGCAGACTAGCCTTAAAAAAAAAAAAAAAGAAGTTACGTACGGTTGTATACATGTACATATTATGCCAGTATGCTTATAAAAAGAGATAAGCTAAACTGCTAAATGGATATATGTTCTGTATCTCCCAACTGTAGGAAGACTTGCTCTTCTGCTCTTTATATATTTTGACTTCTTTTTTTTTCTTTTGTTGTTGTTGTTGTTGGTTTTTTTTCGGTATCCTGCAGCAAGTCTTCAACAAGGGAATGGAATGGTTGAAGAAGATAAAAATAATAAAGTCAAGCTTCCTAGTTTGCATCATTCACTTGTAAGGTACAAAGGTTGCAACTCTTTTTTTTTTTGCCCCTGGGCTCATGTGGTAAAGGGATGGGGTTGGGGTAGGTTTAGGTTCAAAACTTATGCATAAAAAATCTTTTTATTTTATTTTATTTTAAATTTATGTCTCCTAAACTTTTTGGTTGTAATGTGATTGAATTTTAATTGAATATTTTTATTTAGCGTCTAACAATTATGCTTTGTTCGAACTTTCAGCTGCCCCAGTCAAGGTATAGATGACAGCCTCATCCCTACTTCATGTTCCTTTGCGTATAACTTTTCCATTAAACAGCAAACATTTATGAAGGAAACACCAGAAGTGCAAAAACGTGCAGTGAAGAAGTTTGTTCTCTCTCTCTCTCTCTCTCTCCGTGTGTTACACACACACACACACACACACCATCCAATTGTTTGCTATTTAGCCATTTCAAATACTTGATTTTGCATAGCCTAGATTTTTCTGGAGCAGTCCAGATTCTTCTTCAATAAATGAATTTATCGAAGTGAAAGACATAATAATGTTGTCTTGATCACCAATTTTACACATTTATTGCAGGTCAAGCTCCTTCAATTCTAACTCTGTTGCACAACAGAAGAAATCTGCTGAAGGTGTCACTAAGAAAAGGTAAGGGTTTATATATGTATATATAGTAATTTTCTTATAAGTATGTACACATATAGGCTTACATGAGGACTTGGATTTTTAGTCAATGTAGGATAGGTATTTTGAAAAACTGACCATTGAATTAGATTTTCTTCTCATGCAAGTCATACATGCCAAAAATCACAGTGATCCGATGGTTGTTGTCTAAAATACAAATGGTTGTTGTCTAAAATACAAACTGTGAAAAACTTTGACAATTTTCATCGTTGGGTAGTAAGAGTTTTTCATAATCTGTAATTTAGAAACCGAGTAAAAAAGAGTATCTAATCCAATGATCGGTTTTTCACAATACTTATCTCATATTGGTTAAAAATACAGGTTCTCACATAAGCTTAAAATATACATATTTATAATAAAACACAGGTCCTCACATAAGCAACTTTGTAGCTTTCACTGTATGCTCTTATAAAAGGCTGCTTTTAACCATGGGATTTTTAGTCCGGATTGAAATCTTTTACTCAAAAGTATTTACTTTTGTTGACAGGGATAATGATCTTCACCGATTGCTTTTCATGCCAAATGGACTTCCAGATGGGGCTGAATTGGCTTACTATGTTAAAGGACAGGTATTTTGTTTGATGTACCTTCATGTTGACTATGGGTTTGTGTTCTGCTGCATGTCTACCGATATTTAGTTGATGTGATGTGGGTTTTTACTTCTCATTTTTCAGAGAATACTTGGGGGCTACAAGCAGGGAAATGGTATAGTTTGTAGTTGCTGTGACAGGGAGGTAACACTAATAGCCTTCTAGATCTCATCAAGCTTCAAATTTGCGCTCTCTCTCTCTCTATATATATATGTGTGTGTGTGTGTGTGTGTGTGTGTGTGTGTATCACAAGTATAATATTATTTTTATTGGTGAGCAGATTAGCCCTTCCCAGTTTGAAGCTCATGCTGGATGGGCTGCGAGACGTCAACCGTGAGTAGCCTTTGAAGTACTGTGATCATTTGATAGAGTTGATGAGTGTGTCATCTTGAATTAATTAATTCTGACCTTTTGCAGCTATCGCCACATCTATACTTCAAATGGACTCACGCTTCATGATATAGCTATTTCATTGGCAAATGGACAAAACCTTACCAGTGGTGACAGTGATGATATGTGTGCAGTATGTGGAGATGGAGGGGATCTGGTTCTGTGTGATGGATGCCCTCGGGCTTTTCATGCAGGTAGATATTTTGCCTCTGACTGAGTATTTTTTTGTCACCTGGTTTTGATTGATGTTATAGATTCAAAATTATACTTTTTGTTTGAGATTTTTCAGATATAGGTTAGCAGTTTCTGAAATTTCTTCTTAAAATTCATTTTGTGAGCTTTTACAGTATATTCTCCTCTAAACTCAAAAATGCCTCTGTCCGAACTATCTTGGGTAGTTGGGTTGGCTTTGTAAATCCTGGTTTGCCATTCTTCTCTGTCTAGCTCCATACTTCCATTTTAATCATATTTAAGTGTATAATCTCTCAATATTTAAACCACATCCTTTTTGGTTATCCATTGTCCTAGCAGCACCTTCAACCTGAACTATGTATTCATCTTCAGCAGTGCAATTACTGGTATTTGTTGCACATGGGCAAACCATTTTAATCTGTTTTTGCTCCTCTCGTCTCTGGTTGGTGCTGCCTATATAGCAGAAAGTATTTTGGACACTCTTATTTTATGAAATATTTCTTTAGAGCCCAAAATTCTATACCATAAAGCATGACTGGTCCTTTTTAGTTAGTCTTATAAAACTCTTTCTACAATTTGGTGGGTATAAACCAACCACACAACACTCCAGAAGCACTTTACTTCAACCTGCCCATGGTATATTAAGGCCAACACTCTTTAATATCTCCCTCCTTGTGTATAATTGAGCATAATTCATTATAATTTTTATTTCTAGTTTTAGTATTTAGAAAGGATCCCTTCTTTTGTTTGATTTATTAAAATTATATTGTTAGAAAATAGTGTAAACTACTAAAGTTGCAATTCAAGTGGGTTAGATTGGGTTGAAGGCAGACCTAAGCCCGGCCCAAGTATGTGAACAAGTTGCCTGCAACTCAAACAAACCCTCTGTTCGACTGCCTTTCTGCATTTACCATTGATCAGGCATGCATAAAGGCATGTTTCACACAAGAAGATGTTAATGGAAGGGACAAGTTTGTAATAGAACAACATATGCTTAAAGATTTGTACCGAAGAAATATCAACTGTTGGCAGGCCTTCATTTAAAATGAATGTATTATATGTAATATTTATGTGTACTTTGTTAAGTATTTATTTGATCGGGATTGGTTGTCCAAAGCCTCGACCACATTCCATTCCAACCTTAGGCTAGGTCGGGATTTTCAAAGTTGAGCCCAACCCTATGTCTAAAACTCTCAGCCTGAGCCGACATTGGTTTTCTATTTTGTAATTGTTTACATCTCTATCATACTTGTCCATTATCACGTCAACATATTTGTACAAACTGATTTTCAGATGCTCTTCATTCATGTGGCAGTGTTTGAGCAATCATTCTTTTTGGAAGTTTCATGATGTGACTTACATATATTGCCTCAATAATTAGTGTAGCTTTGAATAATTACTCTATAAATGCCTTCCACCTTTCATCTAAAACTTTGTCAGACACTTCCCTAGTATCCTTAACGGCCTTAATTGGAATACCATCTCCAGTCTCTCTCTCTCTGTGACCTCAGACGGCCTGATGTTATGGAAGAATCTGTTTTCCCTAGAGTTTGCTATATTCTTTTGAGCTTCGCTATTGATGTGCATAACATGAACATAGTTTCTACTCTCCCTTTTCCTCCATTTAACAGGTTGGTATATGATTCTGTCCGCATCCTTTATACCTAGTTTACTGTATAGATCATTCTCATTTCTATCAACAAGAAAGGAAGATACAGAAAAGAGGAAGATGGATTGTCCAATGAAAAGAACTACAAACACAAATACAATTACCTCTACAGGGTTATTTCACTGAAGAAAAGACTCAATAGGCATGCAATATCCTAACTCCACAGAAACCTATTTGGCGAGTGTCATTCTCAGCTCTATTTTCAGTCAACTTGCTGAAGGGCTTAGACAAAGCCAAAATTGTGCAATCCTCATTATCTTCACAAAGACTCCTTATGTCTCATTGGTTTGCCTTGCAAATAGAAGTTTGATTAAAACCTAATTGAGAATGTGGAAAAGAAAAGTGGGGTAGGGGGAATTGGTATTATGGCCAATTGCAGCTGAGGCAATCCATTTCTAATCCCTTAAAATCAAGGCCACAGGTATGCCCTCAAAATCTTTGGAAACTGACCATTAACAAGAGTGATAAATGGATCAAGATCTGTAATGAAATGCTAAGTACCAACCTGTCCACCACACTTATATCCTTTAAAGAAACTTGTTAGTCAGTGGAAGACAGTCTTCAACATGATATATATTTAATTTGAGAGAGATGAGGCAATTTTTACTATGTAGGTTTTTTGAGCTTAAGACTTAAGGGCAAAGTTGAAGCTCCAGCTGTAACTGCACTTTTCTCAACACACCCCCTTTCTTTTTTGGCATCTTGACTGTTCTGCATTTGTTGAAGATGGTTGTCAAAATTGATTCAATGGACTTGAAAGGACAACTACGGCTGATGATGTTTATAATCTTTTGATTGTTGTAAAATAAAACACGAAGAAAATATTTTCATTCATTCACAGAGGGCATTCAGTCTCCTTATTAATTTTGAACTTTTTATCTGTGGTGTGGGTTTTCTTTGTTGTTCTGTTTAGTTTTTCATTTTGCTATCTGACAGGCATGTAGTGAATAAATATGGCAGTAAGTAGTGACAAATGACAATCAATTCATAGCACAGTTAGCAAGAAAATAAAATAAAATAAAAATCATAGCAACTAGTGTTGGTATGTGCAGTTTTTTTCCCCCTTGTCGCTACCAACTCGCTATATACTAATTTTTGAAGTACTAAAATGATGGAGGGATATGTGAGATTAATATCCTGATTTTTTCTTCCTTGCAATTGAGAAAAGAAAACAAATTATTATCTTTAACTTGTCGGCATTACAATCTGATTAATTGTTGATTTACAAGGTACCCTTTATGCTTGTTAGATATATGCTCTTTTTTCATTTTTAACTTCTGGGTTTGTTTGCATTGCAGCTTGTTTAGATTTACAATGCACTCCTGAAAGAAATTGGAACTGTCCTCATTGTAGAGAAAAATTTGGCCCTGGCAGAAAAGCTGCTGTTGGAGAGTCCTCAAGTATTGCGAGACCAATTATTATACGGTTGACGAGAGTTGTTAAAGCACCTGAATCTGAAACTGGTGGTTGTGTTTTTTGCAGGTTGGTTGCCATTGTGCACTATTTTATTTCTTATTGGGGGTCATTAATTATTTTGAATGGAATACCAATACTTATTTTTCCTGGTGGTGAGGTCTCTAGACTGCAATCTTAAACCACCTGCCCGTTTTTCCCGGGTTGTCAAGAGGGTCTTTGCCTGGTGGATGAAGTGGAGGCTTGGTGAGGTAGAGATACCCGCTTCCCAGGTCAATGGGGAGTTAAGTGTCCTTTGGGTTAGCTTACTTGAAAGCATATGGAGGTGATGTGTTTTCAGATATATGGCATTTGCTGCATGACATGCACTTTGCAGCTGTTGACCTACTACAAAAGGTGTTGAGCATGCATGCATCACTGCAACTCTGAAATGGTTGGTGAGCTTGTAGGCTCTGCATTGCCTTGGCTGCAAAGCCACCTAAACCTTAGAAACTGTGATGATAGGGGGACATGCATGTGTACATGCAACCTGCAAAAGCTTGAGCCATGCTATTGGCTCGGTCCTACTAAGTCCACATGACTTCCGGTTGGCTCCCAGCTGGTCTCTTCCTATAAAAGCCAATGGCCTTCATTTAGAAGAGACCAAGAGTTAAGACACCTTTAATGGAGGGACTCTAAAGGTACCGGTATCTAAGGTCAACCATAAAGGCTCTCTCTCACACACACTCACCAAACTAGTTTAAAGTGTGGGAGTTAACCCTAAGGGGAAGGGTCTTAGGCTAGAATCCATGTCTCTAAGGTCTACTTGGAACCTATCCCACACTGCCTTTTCCTCCTCCATGCTTGCTCTCAAGTTGCTCCACTCTCCCCTCCAGCTAGGCTCCCTTGCCATCTTGTCACCTTACATGCCTAACCTCTAGGTGAGAGTTGACATAATGAATGTCGGGAAAATTTTAAAGGAAGAAGGGCAAGTGGATACACACCAAATTGAGGGTTCAACAGTCTGTATCTTTTCTATGTAATTAGCTTCAATTATGTAAATGGGGGTGTTTACTCCTGCCATAATACAAATTTTCTAGCCACTAGGACCTCAGAAACTGCAAGTAACAAGTAAAGGGGCTTCCTATCCTTCAAAAATATCTAATTGTTCTTTTCAGTTGAAATTCTTTCTATCTTCAGTCATTTACTATTTTACTCCATAAACATCTTGTGATTACTAGTCATTATATCACCTGCCAGATGCCCGTAATAATATACATATCTCTATTAATTGCCTGACTTTATGTTTGGTGGCAGTAATACTATGAGCTATTTATGTTTGTGTTAATAACTGATAATATTCTCTGTCATGATTATTAGGGCCCATGATTTCAGTGTTGCTAAATTTGACGATCGAACGGTTATGATCTGTGACCAAGTAAGGCTTTCATTTTCACTTTCTTGTGCCTGTGCACATACTATTTGTATTTTAAATTCTGATTTCTTTTATTTATTTATTTATTTTTAATTGTAATCTCACTCTCCATTCTTGTTCAGTGTGAAAAGGAGTTCCACGTAGGTTGCTTGCGGGAAAATGGGCTATGCGACTTAAAAGTAATTTCAGGAGCTTTGTAATTCTTACAAGGGTTCCAGCACTTTTTTATAGATTGTAATACTTTTAAATTATGATACTTTTAGTGGCACTAATTAATTTTCTTCCATTTTTACCACAGGAACTCCCCAAGGATAAATGGTTTTGTTGTGAGGACTGCAATAGGATCCATGTGGCTCTGCAGAATTTAGTTTACACTGGAGCGGAGATGATTCCAGCTTCATTATCAGCTACAATAAACAGGAAGCATGTAGAGAAAGGATATACCGATGGATCTGTGAATGATGTTCAATGGCGAATCCTAAGTGGAAAAAGTCGCTACCCAGAACATCTGCCATTTCTTTCCAGGGCTGCTGCAATTTTTCGAGTAAATTTTTACTGATTTCATGTTGGATTTCTTCCATTTATCTCATCTTTGCAGAAGGATTAATTATGATACTTGCTTTTTGTCTGATGTTCTTGCTTTTCTCTGCTGATGTTTCATCTCAGTTGCTGCCCTTCATTAAAATGACAATTTTGTAACAAGCAAAGATGTATAAGTAACATGATTTAAGGATGATGTATTAAAAAAAATACTTGTTTTGGGAATGGTATTAATTACCCGAAGACTTAAGCGAGCCTGCATTGTGACTTAATTTCTACATCTAACTCTTAAGAAGAATATGACAAAATAGTATGCCTAAAATAACCATAGCCAAATCTTTGCTCGAAGAGATTCATGCTTTGCTGATGCTGCTTTGAGCATAGGTTGAATAATATCCAAATCTTTGCTCATAGATTCAATCTTTTACCCATAATCAGTACTGGGATATGAGTCTGATTTTTCACCGGATGTTCCTGTGAGGATAGATTGAATCTCTTCATTTGAACACATTGAAATTGGCCTTGGTTATAATACTCCTAGGCTATAAGAGTTATTTTATATATATATATATATATATATATATATATATATAAGAAATGCTAACATCAGGTGACCTCATTTAGAACCAGTTGCAAAACATATTTTGAAAAACCCACCATTGGATGCTCCTCTTATGTATGTCATGCTTGCCAAAAATGACAGTGATCCAACAGTCGGTTTTTGAAAAATGTCACCGTGAAAAAATTGTAACTTTTTTGTTCCTTAAAATCTCACAAATTTTTTCCAAACGGTTTTTTCAGAAACCGATCATTGGATGACTGTAATTTTTAGCAGGCATGACATAATGTGGGTTTTTCAAAATATGTTTTGCAACTGGTTCTAAATGAGGTCACCTGATGCAAGACTAAATGCGGTCACCTGTTGGGAGATGCATCAGGTGCACCTGATGTTAGCACTCTTGATATTTATGTAATTAAAATACCAATATCTAGCTGATGCAGCAATTATGTTACAAAGATACTAATAACTATTAGGGAAAGTACAGTTGGAGACATTTTATTAATGATCCTGCCGCTAAATGGACCTGTTCTTGGCATTTGGATAATATCATCTAATATGTCCTAGGATTGCTGGGAGTGGGGGGGATACCGTCTGCTCTTTATCCTGTGGTATTCTTTTGTTAGAATGAACTTCCTATCCAAATATGGTGTTCATTAAGATTCATCACATACTGCACATGTCCTCCAGATTTTATATCTTGTCCTCGGAGTTTAATCTTATGATTGTACATTTGTTGTGTCTGGAGAGCATGTTTAATAAGGATAAATGTGATTGTTATCATATACTTAATTTATTTTTTAAGTTATTATTTTGTTTTACCTTACTACTTGTCTTGTCCTTTTGGTAGGAGTGTTTTGATCCTATTGTTGCAAGATCTGGTCGTGATCTGATACCTGTTATGGTCTATGGGTAAGTGGCAATAACCTTTTTCCCCTCAAGGGGATGGTTTCGTCTCATTTTTGGTGCTTAAACATTATTTAGCTTTTTATCATGACTTAAAGAAGGACCAGAGCTACTGTGATGAAGTTCATAATGAGTTAATATGACAACTTATCATGGGGTTGTTATAGTGTTGTGCTTCTGCACGCGCATATCCAAAGCACACATGTGAGTTTCATGTACATATACATGCGTGAAAGTATATGAGCAAAGGGCTGAAGTTATTTTCCTACATGAATTCATGGTTGATAACAGATGATTAGATGATTCAGTACGGCATTGGGTTATGGTTGTGAGTTGACTAAATATATTGCCCTTTGTTGGGACTACTTGTGTGCCTTTGCCCTCCATAAGGACCATATAACTGTTTAATTGTCCATGACATCATTTCTATATATTTTGGTTATTTTATGAATATTTAGTAAGACTGCCTTTCTGGATTTTTTTTTTTTTGGCAGGAGAAATATATCTGGGCAAGAGTTTGGAGGAATGTATTGTGTTGTTTTAATTGTGAAGTAAGTTGCTCTCTTGAAATGAAAGTTGTGTTTGTTTTATTGACCTCACATTTTCTATTTTGCCCTTATTTTGTTAGGAATTTCATATGTGGGTCATTTTAATCATGTGTTTAATGCATGCACAGGTCTGTTGTTGTATCGGCTGGTCTTCTTCGGATTTTTGGTCGGGGGGCTGCTGAACTTCCTCTGGTGGCTACAAGTAGAGAACATCAAGGAAAAGTAAGCATTGTTGTTGGAACAGAAATGCTGTTTCCTTTTGTTGTACTTATTTTTTCCCCGGTCGATGTCACTTTCTTACTTTTCTATTTGTTTTATTTCTTTGAGGTAATACATTCCTACTTACAAACTTGTTTCAATGATTCTCATCACTAGGGTTATTTCCAAGCATTATTTTCATGTATCGAGAGATTGCTTTGTTCCTTGAATGTGGAAAACGTGGTGCTTCCTGCGGCTGAGGAGGCTGAGTCAATATGGACTAACAAATTTGGCTTCCGAAAGATGAGTGAAGAGCGAGTAAGTACATTTTCGAACTTGAAACTGAATGAATAGGACAGTTATTTTAACCCAGCATTCAAGACAGACTTGTAAAATCTAGAGTGCACTGCACAGGATGAAAAACACACAACACAATAGAAAACAGTTGGGGTAAATTTTGAGATGCCCTGAATACCAAATAACATGCACATGCAAGGCAATGGACCATACATGGAATATATTCCTCTCAGAATACATAAAATTGGCTATTTCTAAACATCATGTCTAAACCATTCAGACAGTTGATACCAAATTCTAGTTCTGTATACAAGTACTGGCATGACATGGATGTTAATTGTCTACATAAACTAGATTCAGTTAATGGTAGCATCATGCGGTTGATTGCCCGCATATGTTTTTGTCCATGCAAGCCCAAACTTACAGGAGCATACTGGAAATGGCTTAATCATTTTGGCATATAATTAAGCAATGTGGTCAGTTTCTCTGCACGTATCATCTTCATTCTGGCCTGTAACAAGTCTTAAAAGAGGTACTAACAATAAAATTCTTGTTCTATTGAGCAGTTTTCGAAGTACACAAGGGATCTCCAGCTGACTGTTTTCAAAGGAACATCAATGCTAGAGAAGGAAGTGCCGCGAGTAACCGAATAATGACATGCTGTGTGTATCTCATCAAAAGAGTCGGAGATACTGGAGTTAAGAATTATTTCCCTTTTTTTGTTTCTTAGTGATTCTTTTTTCCCTGTAATATTGCTGCTATTTTTGTTCATTGGCCCGCGAGCCAGCAATCTGATTTGAAGATTGTTTTGTTCATGTACAAAATTAGAAAGAGAGGAAATGTAGTTGTCTGTGAAAGCAAAATCAGTGCATGCTGACCTTTTATTATGCATGCATGAGGAGAAGAGATTCTTATTTCTTGTATAATCTTCACTTTTTGTTTCTATCTCATGTACCCCGAAAATAATTTTAGCTGAAAAGTAATGTTGACGGTTTGCCATGCAAACAAAACTCTAGCATTTATTCTGTTTCAGATGATGTGATTGACAATATAATTCTTGGAGATTTGAGTATGCAGCTATCCTACAACTTTGGCATTATTGTATCACATTCTATTTTACTTGAACACTAACGCTTTCGTTGTCATGAGCTCTATACCTAAAATGGGTGATGCCTACCACAGTTTTGGTATTCTTTTGGTGAGGCCTACTCCAGTTTCGGCATTTTTGGGTGAGGTATCGTTGCAAGGACGCTGATATTTCAAGAGTTGTTTTATTCTCCCTAACACTGTTTGGATCGGGAGATTTGGAAAGAAGAGAAGAGAAACCTTATTAAAATACAGGAGAAGAAAAGAGAAAAAAAAAAAGAAGAAAGTTAAGTAATTTTATCTGCACCCTATTTGGATGGTTAATTAATAATTAGTTAAAGAGAGTTGTCAACTCTCTCTTGTTCGGTAGCATTCATACCGGAAAAAAAAATATTAATGTATAATTTCTAACATTATCCTTTATTATACAATAATATGTTGTCCTCTAGATGCTTCAACTACAAATGGTAAATCCAAAGTTTTTTTAAAAGTCTCATTCCTTTAATGAGTCTCTTCAGCTGGGAACAAAAACTGTAGACAAGGTGTTTGTGGGTTATAAAGGTATGAGCATATTTGGTATTATAAATATGTATATGGGCAAAAGAGTCATTTTATTGACTATATAATCCCCTTTTCGTTTATTTTTCTCTCCATCTCTCTCCCTTAGAAAAATGGCTCACTTTATCCTTTTTTTTTTTTAAAAAAAATTATAAAAAAAATTCCTTTCCCTTCCGAGTCCCAACTGGACTTTTCAAACGAGAAAAACGAACAATTCTGAATTCTCTTCTTGTCTCTCCAAATCTCCCAATCCGAACATAGTGTATAAGAGGATGTGATACATAGTCCATTATTGAGTCGGGTTAGTCAAGTTGGCCTGGGCGCATGTGACCATGTTTTTCATATAAAGAGGTCATGGGTTCAAACTTCGCCAACCAAAAGCAAGTTTATGTGAAGATTAGTTTTATGTGGTGGACAATTCCCGCCTTGCGGTGTCCTCCTATTTCTCGACTAATTGACTAACAACTAATAACTGATTTTTACCTATGTAAAAAAAAAAAAAGACAATGTTGTGGGAATTAAATTTTAGATCAATTTTTTAAAACTATCTAATGTAATAATATACTCTCTCCATCTCGATTTATGTGATCACTTTTTCATTTTGGGATGTCCCAAATTATATGATCACTTTAACTTTTCAAATTAAAAATTACCTTTTTTATCAAATAACATGGAGAGTGATCGTTTTCTTTTAAAATGGTAAAATTATAACACAAGCTTAAAAATATACTCCGTAATAAAGTCAAAGCAATTAGTGCATTTCTTAAACTGCGTGTTTTGTCAATGAATGTACATAAATTGGAACAGAGGGAGTAGTAGAACCTTGCTTTTGTATATTTAAAAAATACACGAAAAGGTGAGATAAAGATCTTGTCATTCGTTGGTGTCAAATTGTTTAATAAATTTGGTTTAAGATTTGGTTTCTCCATTGACATTTCAAAGAGTTGTTTGTGTTTTAACATGTCATTTTATTTTATTTGCTCATTGAAGAGGGTAAAAATTCGTACTTATTCATGGCTTGACATGTGTCGGGTCGGGGGCTTGATTACCCGATCCTACGGGTGATACCCGATCTGCTTGATTCTACCCCTACCTGTTGGGTACCACCCGATAAGTCTACATCACTCAATAAGTATAGTTAGAAACCATCTCTTCGTTCGAAATAATTATGAGACGGCCCTGACAACTGACCCAGGCATGGTAAAGCATGATCTGATTACCGAATGGCAACACGTGTCATGTGGAGGCCCGATCATCCGACTTGATACATCACCCGACCTTGTTAAACCGCCCTTTAAATACAATTCCAAACCAGCTATACTTTTGGAATGATCATAGATAGATCTGACAACTGATTTGGATAAAGTAAAACCTGCTACGATTGACAAGCATTAAATGATTGTCCGCTCATATCACTGTAGACTTCTTGAATAAAGGAGATTGTACTCAAGTGGCTATATCCATGGCCACCCTATAAATACCTTCATTACTATTGTTGAAAATGTAGGTAATAAACACCCTATTTATTACACTCTTTCTTTGCATTTACTTTGATAACTAACTTGTTCGTCGGAACTTTGTAGGGAGAACATCACACCAGTGTTCATTCTTGGAGTTCAATCTAGCCAAGTTTCCGACTCAGATAAATCGACTTCTTACTAATTTTCGACATCATCATTCATATATCTTTAACTCAACTAATTACATTTCAAAGAGTTATTCGTATTTTAACAGTCATTTCTATTCCGCTTGTAGGTCTTAATTTTTTAAGATAATTAACATCATAAGCATCTATCAATGTTGTTTCGTATCAAGGATAAGGCCAATTATTTTTTCTCATGGAATTCTTGTTCAATTGTAGGGTTGCTATTACAATGAATTAAAGCAGAATCAGGAGGGGAGTGGATCATTGGAGATCCTCTGTTTCCATCCCTTGTCTACATTTTCTGTCCACTCTCTTAAAAATACTTTTTTATTTTAAAACACAAGACTGGTTTTTGAAAGTAGGTTTATGAGGGAGGGATAACCGAAATGGAACGACGTCGTTTGGGTTGGTCATTTTTTTTTTCCCCCCGATAAGTAAATCATTTCCCTACTGCGTTTCGCAAATCTTCGGACAACGTATTGTCGATAGTAACTGGAGTGAGCTATTGAGGGGTTTATTAGGGTTTTGCTGATTTTCAGCCAATATATATACATAAACCTCTAAACCCCAAATCATTCTTTCTCCACTGTTCGATCAATCCCCACATCTGATTCAATGGCGTTTGCTTCGACCTTCCGTCGCGTTCTCGCCGGATCTTCTACGGCTCCGTCGAGTCTTTATTCGCAACTCGCTTTGATTCGTCTTAACTCAACCCTCACAACCCCGAAACTCTTCGTCAGCGGTACGTTTCGATCTGTCTTAATCACTCTCTGTTTGGTTGCTGAGAAAACGTGTGCAGAGAAAAGAGAACTTTGGAGTCTGTGAGTAATGACATTTTTAGCTACCAAGAAATGAAACACTTTGTTGAACTAATCCAGATAGTTTTCTTAGGCTCATTTGGGTGAAGCTTTTTGTTTTATCCGGTTTTAATTATTGAAAATTCTAATTTCGATATTTATTCTCTTTCCAGCATTTTTCTCAGCAACCGAAGGGTAGTATTATGGTTTTTATAATTGAAATTGTTTCATTACCATATATATATTCTCTCTCTCTCTCTCTCTAGAAATATGTATATATTTCTTGTCTCGTCTATATTTGAAGGTTACCTTCCGTTTGCTCGCTGGGGAATGGACGAAAGAAAGGAGAAGCAAATTTTGGGTTTAATGTTTTCTGCTATATCCGTTTCAAAAAATGAAAAAGAAAAACTCTACTCAGTTAAGCGAAATTGTTGTATTAAGTTCATTTCTCGTGTCCTAAATGATTGAAAATAAAAATCTTAAAGATTCAAAATTTTCGTTTCTTTTGGTTTCTACATTTCTCAGCAAGCAAACGGAGGGTTTGCTTTTCTTCCACCACCCCCCGGCCCCATTTTCTGGTAGATATTGATTTTCCCATCTGTTGTCAGGTTAAATAATTGAATGCCTCTTTTATGTTGCCATATTTGTTGTTTACTCTGTTTTTCTTTGTTGTTTGGAAAGTGCCAATTTTGAAGAATGTTTTCTCGGTGGACTTCAAGTGTGATTCTTTGGTCCATAGTTTGTCTAAAATTTGTTAGGACTAACAACCTGATTAAAATGGTATTGGATGACACTTTTTTTTCCCATTGTATGCTCACCGAAAATGGCTCTCAGGAACAGTTTATTTCACTGTCCAATTTTTTTATTGGGCTATTATTGTGAGCTTTGAACTATATAACTTACCCTACCTCAAAGGGTGATGAAATCAGAAGACTTAACTGGGTATAAAGGCATCAATGGTTGTGGAATAATTACTGAATTGTCGACATATGTAATGGAATAATAACTGAATTGTCGACATATGTAATGCTAGTATGCTACTCTAGAGGTGCCTATTTGCTTCGTTTGGTTGCTTGGTTAGGTAATTCACTGTCCTACTATTTATAAGGAAGGTGTTCTATGGGTGAGACAATGGTTTGAACGGAAAAATCTTAGGTGGATAAAGCTGGTAATGATTGATGTTTTTGTAACTGTGGGATAGATGAAGAAGTGTAACATTGAGTTGAGTATCCAAAAGCTTTTAGAATTATTGGTCGTGTGTGTGGGTCTGGTGGTCATCTCCATGGGAGATGTTGGAGAGGAAAGGATGTAAGTGCTAGAGAAGAGAAAAAAGTTTGAAGTCCTCTTTACCCATCAACTCACTATTATTCTTGACACCCTTCCCTTTTGCTTTCTCTCCTCTTGATTTGTCCTTCTGCCTAAAGGCCACCTTTTCTAAACTTGGTGAAAAAGAAAAGTCAATATTAATGGTGGCAAGCAACAAGTATCAAGAGGAAGGGTATGCTGGGCATCTGCTTTAGCTCCCCTGATTTCTTCTGTAGGTTTCTTTGTGGGTCATTCAGTGAAGTGTTTACGCTACCTTACTCGGGTGAGGCTTGCTATCTCGCCCCGATTTGCATGATAAGATTGATCATATGTCTCCTGTTGTGAAGATTCATGATTATGTTTAAGCTTCTGGTTTTAGCAGATTCAAGCCATAGGTTTCTCCAGCTGTGAGTGTATGTTGAGTGGTGATAATGGTATTATGTGTAACAGTAAAAACATCTATAAGTTCTTTAACAGATACCTATAGCATCACTAATATGATTAATGCATACGTGCATAACTGTAATATAGAGATTTACTTGTACGTTATTTTCATAGACATGCACTTCATGCAAGCGAACACAAGCAAACCCACCCCAAACACAACCCCCTCTCCCCACCCTTCTTCCTAGAAAAACTTATGATTACTTATGAGTTATGACTAACCTTGTATGAATTGTGGGGAGCTGATGTCATAAATTTATGTTCTTACATGCAATTTAGTTGGTGGAGAATGTGTAGATTCCAGCATTTGCCAAAATTTCGGCTCCATTTTTCCCTTTGAAACTAAATAAAATGAAATGAAAAGAAAAATGTGGACTAGCAACTAATTTTTTTGACTATTTGCATCATGCATGATGAGAAATGTTGACCTTCATCCTTGCACGATGTGATACAGGCCTCTCTAGGTTAACAACGGACGAAAAGCTTACAGAGGCATTCTCTCCTTTTGGCCAGCTTCTTGAAGGTTAAAGCAACTTTTTCTTAGTTCTAATTATTCCTAGCATCCTTTCTCAGAGTGTTGGTACTAATCCTAATCTTATTGATCTTGCAGCAAAAGTCATTGCAGATAGAGCCTCTGGAAGATCAAAGGGGTTCGGTTTTGTTACATACGCAACCATAGAAGAAGCTGAGAAGGCTCGTGAAGGAATGAATGCTAAATTCTTGGATGGGTGGGTTATTTTTGTTGATCCTGCCAAACCAAGGGAGCCTAGACCTCCACCCCAAGCAGAGCCACAAACTTCTGATGCTGGCTTTAGAACAAACAAGACGATCGGATGGTGTGGGTGATCTGCTTGAAATGGTTTGGCCCATCTCATTGTGATGAAAGAGTTGTCTAGAGAAAATAGTTTTGGGATTATTTAGCTAAATATTCATCTCTGATTGATGAGTGTGGACTACTGGGTGATTCATTTTGGACAAAAACCTAGAACCCTTTTGTATTAACCCATTTTTGGTCCTTCACTGTTGGGCCTAATAACATTATTGTGTTAAAACTTTGTTATTGAATGTCATTACAGGAGTTTGTAGGATTAAGCCTCTTGTAAAATTTATAGTCACTTAAATTCTCAGCACATTGGTTTGTGGTTATGCTTTAGTTTTGGTATGGCAAAGGATATACTGCATACAGCTTTCACTAACCTGGCCACTAAAAGGGAAAAATAATGCTGCTGACTACTGCTTAACTTACTGGTCCATCAAATTATCAATTTTTTTTTTCAAAAATACAAAAATAAAAGATTGAACAGATGAGTATATTTTCAAGTGTTACGAATCAAATCAACAAATGTCACGATCACGTTAAATGAAAGTGTATTCTTGTTAATTGTAACAGACCATGGCGCTTTCATGGTCAGTGTGGTCATTGTTCTTAGGCAACTGTCACTATAAGGCCCTGGTTGAATTAGATTTACCTAAATTATTTTTGAGTTTAAAATTATGCTTTTTCTAAAAGAGATGCGATGGTATTCATTTCTGTAATCCATCCTACAGTGGGTCCTTAATCTTCACGCAAAAGCAATGCAACCTCCTCGCAAGGGACACGCTCATTTCGACCCAACTACTCTCACCCTGTCGAGGCCCAAGTAAGGGTTTTGGTGGGAAAGGAACTTGTTAAGCCATAGAGTCTTGTTATTCCCGTCTGCAGCACGCACCTCATTCATTTTCATGAATGTCGTAAGTAAAAGGTGGTGTTAACATAAAGTTGTTAGATTTGCCAGCCTTGGCCTAGAGCAATGGAGAGGAGGCCTGTTCATATTGTAGGATAATTGACTAAGAGCATTTCCAACCATGCTCCCTAAAATTTAGCCAAATGGCTCCCTATTTTAGCTAACCACTTTTACATTACCTACTTTAATCATGCTCCCTATTTTAGCTAGCTATAGAATATTTTATTACTTTTTAAAAATTTGACTTAAACAATTAATTTTTTTCAACAATTATATTTAACGGATATATTCCAATTGCTATATTTTAACGGATTTATTTTAAAATTTAAATAATAATAATAATAAAATATTCAAACAGTCATATTTTAACGGATATATTTAAAATTTTAAATAATAATAATAACTTTAATAATAGTCCAACGGTCATATTTAATCAGATATATTTTAAAATAATAAGTCATTAATTGAATAATAATAATAATAAAATATTCAAACGGTCATATTTTAGCGGATATATTTTAAATTTTAAATAATAATAATAACTTTAATAATAGTCTAACGGTCATATTTAAATGGATATATTTTAAAATAATAAGTCATTAATTAAATAATAATAATACTAATAAAATGTTCAAACGGTCATATTTTAGCAGATATATTTTAAATTTTAAATAATAATAATAACTTTAATAATAGTCCAACGGTCATATTTTAACGAATATATTCAAACGGTTATATTATAACGGCTATATTTTTGAAAAAACCCACTACTCCATCCATAAATAAGACTATTTGCTCTCTCATTTTCATCATTCTCAAATCTATTTTCTCTACAACATTCATTCCGTTAATATTATCTATGGATAGTCGTCATTTACGTAGGCTCTTGTTGGAAGATAGTTCTTCTGATGAAGAATTTGAATTGTTAGCTATAGCAGCCATTGATGAAGAGCAAAAGGCTGCAGGGAGAAGAACATCACGACCTCGCGGTTCCATTTCGGGCCATGCTTTCATTCATCGTAACAGAGTTGGAGGTAATGAAAGACTCTATCACGATTATTTCTCTGATCAATGTGTATATCCTCCTCGTATATTTCGTAGGAGATTTCGAATGAACCGCGATCTATTTTTCCGGATTCAAACTACGGTGGAGGCGAATGATCCATACTTTGTCCAAATACGTGATGCTTATGGAGTTCTCAGTTTGTCGTCCCTTCAGAAGATGACAACCGCTATTAGGATGCTTGCTTATGGTGTTTCAGCAGATTCAGTGGATGACTATGTACGGATCAGTGAAAGCACCACCATAGAGAGTCTCAAAAGATTTGTAAAGGGAGTTATTTCAGCATTTGAAGATGAATACTTGCGATCGCCAAATGAAGATGACACCCGTAGACTGCTGCAAATTGGCGAAAGTCGTGGCTTTCCAGGTATGTTGGGGAGCATTGATTGCATGCATTGGAAGTGAAATAATTGTCCAGTTGCGTGGCAGGGGATGTATTTCGGTCATATACATGCACCAACAGTTATATTGGAAGTCGTTGCTTCATATGATCTTTGGATTTGGCATGCAATGTTTGGGCTACCAGGGTCTCTTAATGACATCAATGTGCTAGATCGATCTACTGTTTTTACTGAACTCGCTCAATGACGTGCTCTGCCGGCTAATTATTCAATCAATGGTCATGACTACACAGTGGGATATTATCTTGCGGATGGTATTTATCCGAAATGGGTAACTTTTGTAAAAACAATTCCATCTCCCCGACATCCTAAAAAACAACATTTTGCAACATGTCAAGAGTTGGCAATGAAGGATATCGAACGAGCGTTTGGGGTGCTGCAATCACGTTGGGCAATTATACTCGGACCAGTACGTTTTTGGGATATAGAAACACTTAAAGATATTATGAAAGCATGTATAATAATGCATAACATGATCGTTAAAGATGAACGAGATACTGAACAGAGCAATCATGATTACAAACAACATGAGTCAACTCAAGCAGAAGGTTCATATGACCGTATACCTGAAATGTATGAATTTATTCAGTCACATCATCGCATCAGAGATAGAAAAACTCATTGTCAACTCCAGGATGATCTTGTCGAGCACTGTTGGCAACGATACGGTGGAGATTAAGAACTAGTAGTAGTTTGTTTATTTTGCTTTTGAATGAATGTTATTGATTAATTTAATTTCTGAATTACTCTAGTTGTTTGTTTGTATTACTTTTAAATGAATGATATTTATCATTTTAATGTTATTTTACAAAGTACCAGAATATAGAAGAGTTTAGAAATTACTAAATTGAAATTAGTTCAATATTTCAAATTACAAATGCAAAGTGCTAGTACATAAAATAAAGTAAAAACTACTAAATTGAAACAACAAGTTCATACATATACCACATATTGGAAAATAGGAAATACGAATTTGGAATTACAATTTAGGAGGACAAGTCCCTTATTTTGCTTAGGATTTCCATCTTGCGGCGGTTGTAATATTCCGCTGTCATAGCATTCATGTTACTAGTATCCAGCGTCATAATTCTTTCCGCCGCTTTGGCTTCTTTAAGTTGAAGCCTCATCCGTTCTAATTCAAGCTTCTGTTCGTCTTGAACATATGTCTTCTCCAATAGATTTAGTTTTTTACGACCCATTGCAATTTTCTTATCCTTAAATTCTTCTAACAAAGTAGCAATGTGAACACTTGTACTACTATGAATGCTTCCTTTGCCTTTTCCCTTCTTTAATTGATGTTTCGTGGCTTTTCTGCCAAGTGGTCTCTCTAAGTTGACATATGTGCCAGCTGCAATATTATCATCTCCTAAATTTATTGTTTCAGGTGTAGAAGGAGAAGATGATGCAGGTGTCACATTTTTGCTAGTTCTTTGCTTCTTGGAACTTGACACCACGTTGGCCCATTTATGATGATTTTTCAATTCATGCCAACAATGTAGATATGGAAATGAGTTGTCGTCCATTCACTAGTGTAGAGATCCTTTGCTTCTTTGATCTGATCATAAAATATATATTATAAGAATTGAATATATTTTAAATTTAAATATAGGAGTATAAAATTTACTTATTTTTGAATTAATATATACATTGTTTTGCTCGTTCACTCCACTTCGTCTTAATTGTTCAATCTGGGCATAGAACCTACAAAACTTATTCACCGCAAGCTGAATTGTCGACCACCGATGCATGAGAGAGTTCTTAGTGCGATCCGTTTCAAATTCCTTATATTTGTGGAAGTATTCATGTATACGATCCCAATATTTTTCACTTGATTGATCGGTGCCTTCAACTGGATCCATACTAGTATTGAGCCATGCAGATACAAGGAGAAGGTCTTCATCATTTGTAAAGTTTTTTTCCTTTCGCCTTCTTTGAAATTGAAGTGGCCGTTTGATTTGTAATATCATGATGTGATTCAAACGAATATTCCATGTTTTGGTTAATCCCACCGTTGAGAAGATTTATAAAATATGCATCACCTTGGGAATCCATCTATAAAATTGACTTACATTAAACACAAAAAAAATTAGAATTAATCTAAAGCCCAAATTATATAACAAATATCTAATAAGAAAAATTAAATAATTTAATAAAGATTATAAAACATGCTTTGCAACTTGGGGTAGCCTTTTGAAAAAAAAAAAAACTATTAATTTAACCAATATATATAATTATTAATTTAACAAATAAATAACTATTAATTTCAAATTAATAATAGTTATTATTTGAAATTAATAATTATATGTATTGAAATTAATAGGTTTGATGTTACCGTTTGATAAAATAACTATTAAACAAAATTATTAATTTAACAAAAAAATTAAACAAAAGTAATTACCTTTGATGTCTTTGTCCAGTTGGGTGAAGATGATGCATTTAAAACT
>JAESVK010000214.1:933864-969976 GCA_017140935.1 Hamamelis virginiana
CACAGTGGGAAATTTGGGCATTTAGGGAGCAGCGTTGGAGTTGCTCTAATAGTTTTGACAACCGACTCGGGTGGTGATACTACAACCTAGCCATCCGGGTGATTTCTAATAAGCCCGCCACCTCCACCAAGCACTGTGCTCCTCAGTTTGGAGCGATCTGGGTTGAACTTATAAGTGATTTCATGGTGGTTAAACATATTCTTTTATATCAAATTTAATTTAAGATTCATAAGTAATTTAAAGCAAAGCTGTTTCAAATGGAATCATATTTCTTCAAAAGTGAATTTTTTTTTTTTTTTTTCTTTCCAAAAATAAGCCCTCTGAGTTTTGACAAGTGGTACACCATTTTATTTGGGAACATAGGGGTTTGGGTTGGGCCCGGATTGAGACTTGGTCCTTTTTTTTTGTATCTAACCCGACCCAACTCGCCAAATGATTGGAAATGAATAGGAATCAGGACAGGATGGCGTAGGAAAGTTCCACGAATCAATCCCGCCTTTTATTCTGTGTTAAAAGTTAAAAAGCCATCAAAAGCAAAAACCCTAACACTACCATCTTCATACTCCAGTAAAACCAAAGTACAGTTCTCGTTTTTAGCCTGTAGAAGAAAAACTCCATAGTTGCAGAATGCATTCCTTCGTTCTTCATCATGCTTCCATCAGCTTCCCACAAGTTCATAGCCCAAAGGTCAGCATCACTTTCAAAACACTACTTCTTTAATTGTTAGTTTACAATGGCGATTATAATTATTCTTTATCTTGTGTTTGGTTGCTGAGAAAACGGAGGAAATTGATAGGAAATTGTAATTTTTTTTATTTTTTTATTTCAAATCTTGTGTTTTTTGTTTTATTTTTGGTTATTGAAATTAAAATGACTGTTTTGCAGTTGCGGAGCTCATTCGGTTCTTCTCAGAGAGATTTTAGGATATTTTCCGTTTCGTCGAGCATAAATGAGGCGTCGACTTACATACCGGCAGCTCCAATATTTCTCCCCGAAGGACCCTGGACACAGGTGAGGAACTTCATCTATTAAAAATATAAGTAGTTATCTGGATTTTATTTTTATCTGTTAAAAATCTCGTCTTAGATACTTCATCTAATGAAGAATCAATTCACATATATATATATATGAGTATGGGATAGGTTAGATTACTTTCAAGAAGACAGTAGCCACAAAATAAGTAGCTACCAACTGACTACTCACCAATTGGTGGCTACTGGCCTTGCGAAAGTAATTGAAATTATCACATGAAGATATATGAATCCATACATTAAAACATGATTTTAAAGGGCGAAGAAGGTTATAGAAAAGAAATAAATGATGGAAAAGAATGATAAATAATAGAATTCTTGTTATTTCTTCTTCTTCTTCTTCTTCTTCTTCTTACTTTCCTATATTATATTGTGTTTTTTTTTTAATTGAGAATGCATTTGAGTGACGATTCTCGTCCATTTATACTATCATACTCTGTGTGTGTGTGTGTTTATTTTCAGATAATATATATAGCGAGAAAGCACTTGGATGTTCCACAGCTATTGAATGGTTTTTTGTATTTTACATGGCATAATATTTAGCATCCAGGATTGGCCTGCTAACAAAAATGGGACCTAAGAGTGTATAAGATTAGTTTTGAGATTTCAATGAAATGCTGCAAAGTTAATTTCATACCTATTATTTGTGATGATGCCTGTGCTTATCCATTGTGGTGCCATATTGATGATGGATTTGTACCATCAAATACTAGGCACAATTAACAAAGCTATTTAAGTTCTATGGAATTCCCAGACACACTTTAAGTTTTCATTGTTTTTAATATTTTCATTTTGTTCTGAATGTACTCTCTTGTTGTAGTTATTGTGGAACTCATTGATTAATATTATATTACTACTACAAATATATGCAATTTCTGATTCTGTTTTACTGATAGCATATTTGATTTCATGTGATTTATCCTACCAACTGTGCTTTTTAATTTAATGACTGTAAGTTTGTAGATTCCTGGGGGAGTTACTGCTGCAAAGGGATTCAAAGCTGTGGGCATGTATGGTGGATTGCGTGCCAAGGGAGAGAAGCCTGATCTTGCTCTTGTCACTTGTGATGTAGATGCTACATCTGCAGGTTAGCTTTCTTTTTGGTGAAGGGAGATCAAGTGCTGTTGCCTATACAGTGATAATTTTTAATTTGGTTTTCAGTGATCATATTTTCAATCTATTTTTAGTTATGTGCCATCACTGTATTTTCAATAGTTTGAAATTTAATTACTCACCAAAAAAGGTAATAAAGGAAAATTTTCGATTAGCGGTAAGTGTTTATATTCCATCTTTTGACCCTTTCATGTCCTTCTGTGTATAGGGGCATTTACTACAAATGTGGTTGCAGCTGCGCCAGTGGTTTACTGTAAAAGTGCATTAGACATTTCAAAAACGGTATATCAGAATAAAATACTGGGCTATTTGATTTAATCATTTTGTAAGAAACGCTGGAGTGTCCAATAAAGCGAATGATGCAAATGTTGTATGGCAACTTCATATTCTTAATTATGATATATATTATGATTGCTGGATCAATATTACTTTTTCCTACCAGCCACCAAATGATTATTATCCTTCGCACAAAAGGAAGTTATTTGATTGGGTCAATTGCTTCTTTGAGAGATTCCTTTGTTCCAAATCATCAACTGGTGTTCCACTCTTTTAAAGCATATTATTGCCATGATACTCGACATCTGAAGTTTTATTGTCTATAGTCATTAGAAGTTAGGGTTGCAAACTAGCTGAGCTAAGTCGAGTTTTGGCTGCTTGAGCTTGGCTTGTACGAAAATGTGTGAGTTCAAGACCGACTCGAAGCTGAATCAAATTTCTTAATTTTAGTTCAAACTTGGCTTGGTCAAGTTCACGAGTTATTGAAGCTCGGCTTGAGTTGGTTCTGCATCCTTTCCTTAGAAGGTTAAAAAGTCAAAAAACAGAAACAAAATATAAACAAATAAAAAAAACTGTTGTTCTACTATGTGATTTCTGCATGTGTTGGAAAAGGACGACTCATTAAAGGTTTCAACTTCCTTTTATATTAATTTATTAGAAGGTAATAAACACCTCTATTTAAAACTAATAATTAATCATGAAACTTTTCATAGAAATTACTAAACCTAACACGTTTTTGAGCTCACAAGTCGAGCCTACTATTGTTTGGGCTCAACTTGTTTAATAAACAAGCTTTTACATTGGGCTTGAGTTCTCGGTTCATTTGCTTGACAAATGACCTTGAACAAGCTTCTTAGTGAGTCGAGCCTGAGCTGCTTGTGAACAGTTTGGTTTGTTTGTAGCCATAAATAGGATATAGATTTACTCTTTTGCATGGTAGGAGTGACTTCTGCACATCAGGTGTTCTTGGCCACAAGCACAAGGTGCCAATTAGATACCCTTGGGAAAAAAATGAACTTACGATCATCATTGGCAGTAGTGGTGATTATGATGATTATGTGTGTGCGTGCGTGCATGCAGATCAATTTTTGTGTCTAATATTAGTATGTGAAGTATATGTAGGAAAGAATGCATCTTGACCAATACTCTGGTATATAAAAGGAAATTAAGTTAAAATACTTTGATTTGTGTTCCCTAGCAACTATAATCTTTTTATATCAAAGACCTCATATCTGACTCATATTACCTTGGGAATTTTTAAAATTTTCTGTTCTTATGGCCAATGAATTAATTAATTCTGTCTATCAATGTTTTTGTGATAGTTTAAATTCTGTATCACAGTTCAGTTTTTTAAGTTGTCTGCTAATGATTGAATTCTGCAACTTCTCAGGCCCGTGCAGTGTTAATAAATGCTGGTCAAGCTAATGCTGCTACGGTAAGCTGTTTCATGATAGCTAGGTGTTTTATTCATTACTTCTTGTTCCAACACCACATGCTTGTCCCAAGTGTGTATATTAATGTGTTCCGTTATTCAGCTACATTCATTCTAAGTACAGAATGCAGATTGTTTTCATTATCTAATTCTGAATTAAACCCTGAAAACGTATTCTTGGAGTGTGTTATAATGTTCTATTACTCAGTAGAAAGATAACTGACTGTTTTGCGACTAAGAGACCTTCCAATGATTTGCAGGGTGATGCGGGTTACCAGGATGTGATAGAATGTGCAAACGCCCTAGCTAAGGTATGCAAACTTCAAAACAGTAAATGCATCATTCTCGTTTGTGGTCATGCATGGGGTGGATTTGTGCTTGTTATTATAATAGACCCATTATTGCAGCTACTCCAAATGAGGCCAGAGGAAGTGTTGATTGAATCCACTGGGGTAATTGGTCACAGAATAAAGAAGGTAAACATGGAGATCAAAAGCATGTTATTTATTTGTTTTACTTGTCATACTTCTCAGATAAACGTACGGCATACTTTCTTGAAATAACAAAGCCAGCTGGAATTTCCATAGCATAAATGTTTGACTGGGCATATTTGATGTAATTTGTTCCTTTTTAAATATTTTCTCAATACTGATAGTTTCTATAATAATTCTGTATGCAGGAGGCTCTTATTAGTTCACTTCCAAAGCTAGTTAATTCACTGTCATCAACTATTGAGGGGTATTTCTCGTGTCTATAATTTAAATCTTAGCTCAGATTTTCAACGACATTTTCATGGTCCTTCCCCATAAAAAAGTACATTTTTTTTTTTGCTCTAGTTCTTCTTTTGTTGAAATCATGAAGCTCGAAGAGTTATCTATGATTGGTTCTGTTGTCTTTATGTCATTTTTGTTCGAACATTCTTGAATCTCATCAGCGGCTGCGCAGGGCAGACTCTGCTGCAGTGGCGATCACAACAACTGACCTTGTGAGCAAGAGCGTGGCAATTGAGCTTGAGGTAGGCTAGAACTTGTTTCTTTTACGTGTTTGCATGCATGCCATAGTTTTAAATAGCAGCCCATACTATGTATCTATATTATATTAGTTGGTGTTGGTATGGACACTGTCTTGGGATCTGATACTTGCCAATATTCGTAATACTTGCTCGATTCCTTTATTGGTGCAAATTGATATGGGTATGTGATCAATATCCTAAAGACGAGTAAAGTGCATTGTGTTCAGCTGACTTAAAGAAGGTTATGATAAAGATCTGTTTAGTACTTATTGTTAAATAGTAGATTGAAAATTGTGCAGGTTGGAGGAACACATATAAGAGTTGGGGGAATGGCAAAAGGTTCTGGAATGATTCACCCAAATATGGCGACCTTGCTTGGTGTACGCATCTTTTGATGCTTATTTCTTGCTGTTTTGGAAAGTGGATATTCTTATTTCATTGTTTTTTTCTCTTTGTTTCAGGTAGTTACAACTGATGCAGTGGTTACCAGTGATGTTTGGAGAAAGATGGTGCAGGTTTCTGTAAACCGGAGTTTCAACCAAATTACTGTAAGTAATATCAATGGCTTTATACTCTGTTGCTGAAGGCAATGGTTTTAATTTGTGAACACCCTGACTAATTAGGGCTAGACCTCAGGTGGCCTGCGATTACTAGAAAGCATAAGTATTGATTGACCATAAGGGCCAGGGTGTTTGTATAAAAATTTTGTTACTGAATTTGTTATGTTATTATTCTATTAAAAATGATATTTATAGCTTTCCAGGAATCTCTAATTTGTTTACTTGCCATTAACTTAGGTTCTGACCTAGAATTCAAGTTGATAGTAGAAACCAGAGGGAGGTCATTATATGTATATAATTGGTCTCTTATATGTATATAAATTAGTGCACAATGTGTCAAATGATTCATGTTTTATTGCCTTTAGAAGATATGCTTGTTGATACCAAAACATGCATGCAGTTCTTTTCCTTTTGACATGATTTAATTATCCCTACCCTGTAGACTTGTAACTTAGGTTAGGTCTAAAGCTGGTTCAAGTGTGCATTTGTTGCAGGTAGACGGTGATACTAGTACCAATGATACTGTCATTGCTTTGGCTAGTGGGCTATCTGGATCAACAAGGATATCTTCCTTGAATAGTTATGAGGCAAAACAAGTCCAAGCATGCCTTGATGCAGTAAGTTTTGCTGCTGCGGAATATTTTTCCCATTCATTATGATCCAAGCATATGGTCCTAAATCATGAATAAATTATTGAATATAACAAATTCTGCATCTTGAATATTTTTGTAGTACGCTTTCTGGTTACTGGCACCATTAACCAATTCATTGACATACAAGTTCTTATGTTTTTTCGTAGTAAAGAATCCATTTGCTACTGCTTTGGCATTAATTTTTACAACTTATTACTCCATTGCCTTCTTTTTGTTCTTACATTTTTTCTATTAGTGAAAAACATCATGATGGAAGTGATAGCCTTTTGTTTCTTATCAATACTTTAATCCTTAAAAGTAAGGAAAATGGCTATGCTGATTAAGGTGGCATTGAACTAAAAGCCTTTAAACTGAAAATGCTCAAATTAACATGTAAATTTGACTTACTTCTTGGGAGGTTTGTACATGAGTTGGCTCGGGATAGATCAGATGTTTGAATCTATGCTGTTTTGGGCCAGTTCTCAGGTTTCAATCTATTTAAAATTTAACATATTTCCTTTGTCAGGTAATGCAGGGTCTTGCAAAATCAATAGCATGGGATGGAGAAGGAGCGACATGCCTAATTGAGGTTTGAGTCTTATGTAAAAGATCCCTCATTCTTAATGAGCCAAAGCCTATATTATATTATATCTGGGTGGAATTCGCTGATTATGACCTGTATTGAGCAAGCATTGCTCCTCCTGTTACTGAGTTGTAACTTTCTAACTGGCACTGGATATAACAGAAACAAAGCTAAGTCGTAAACAAATCTCTTAATTGAGCAACGCATAGGCAACAACAGTCATCTATGAAACAGTATTCACTCATTTACAAATAAGCATGAGAAAGAAGACTTTGTATTTTGTCTGTGTATTACATTCGCAGACTCAAGATTTTCTTCTATCAGTTTTCCTCTCCAAATGTCGTGGATGATTTTTTTCATAATCTTTTCTCCTTCATATTACTTTTGTGTAATATTTGATAGCAAAGTGTTCCTTTTAATCTTTTCCTGATTACTAAACAGATTAATTTTATCTACGACTCCAAAATTTGGGTATGAAAACTAAGTCAACCCAATCACCTTTTATTTTAAAATTCTTTTCCAACTGGAAGTTCAGCATAAGTCATGTGGAGCATATACAAAATTCCCAGCTAATCCTAAATTAGATGTGCAGGTCACAGTAACTGGTGCTGACAGTGAGGCTGAAGCAGCAAAAATTGCGCGCTCAGTAGCATCTTCTTCACTTGCCAAGGCATGAAATCTATTCTGGAACCTCTTAGTAAAATCCATTTCATGCTTTAGTTCAGCTAATTCTAATTTGCTGTCCATTTTGTTATTAGGCTGCTGTATATGGCAGAGATCCAAATTGGGGACGCATTGCTTGCGCTGCAGGCTATTCAGGGATTCCTTTCCATCCAAACAAGCTCCGCATATCACTTGGAGATATTCTGCTCATGGATGGTGGACAACCACTTCCATTTGACAGGTAATAACAGGGCTTGATTTTGTGTTTAAAATCTGGGACATAGGCAAGAACCTAGTTTTGTTGTATATATTGAATCTTATACATATTTCTTCTCTCTGATATATTGAGGCTTTAGAACCAAGACCACTTTTTCTGTCCAAAACCACCCACACAGCAAGCATTAAATACTTTGTGTTCTATGGGAGGATGGTTTTAACTGTTTCCTAAAGGAATCTAATAGCATGCTTGAACACCTATCACTAAGTATGTCGGATTTTCTTGGGAAATGTCGGTCCTCTGAAAAACTGCCCTAAGTTCTTATCAAGGTATGAGCTTGGGATCTGAAGCCTGTCACAGCTTGAGGCTTTGGTTCTATTACCAGCTTTACTTGCAAGAAGTGTCTGGTGAGGCTTTATTTATGGCTTTTTGGTTGTCTACCTTCCTGTTGAATTTATGGATTCAACCTTTGTTTTCATAATGACTTCAATTTTGGTAGCCAAAATAAAAAAAGCCACTTTGACCATTGTCTAAATGCAATTTTGACGGCCCAAAAGCATGGCCTTTATCCAAATGCCAGAATGTGGTGCTTCTCCTTCAGTGGGATTGCACCCATCTGCTTTTTAAGCTAGATGACGTCCAAAGTTAGGATTATTCTGTATACCTGGCCTTTGGCCTTTTTTTGTGAATAATATACCTATTTTTCATTTAAATAAGGAAAAAGGACCATTCACAATCGTCTTGTATCTGTTGGAGATGGGGTAGGGGTTGGAAATTAAAGGCAGCCGTATATCCACAATACGGCATGATTGATTTTGTTGCATCCAGTCAAGGTTGCCTCACATCGTTTGGTGGATGATGCAAATTCTGTAATGGACAATGAAATCCCCAAAATCAAAGGACATACAAATATCTGTTATTCAGACATGTCTGTGAGTGTGCATCCTTGTGCTTCAGAGAGAGAAGCATAAGCATATCATTTTTCCATATACTATTTTCCTTCTTAACATATTATTTTTATCACTTCTTCTGAGTATCTGAAGATTTTACAGGGCTGCGGCTAGTAACTATCTCAGGAAGGCTGGTGAGACCCACGGTACAGTTGGAATACACATATCTGTTGGTAAGCTTCCGAAATGCTTATGCCTGCATATAAAAGCTACACATTCTATCCTCTTGACTGCAAAACAGATTGTCAAAAATGTTAACTCTTCAATTATAATAATCTGAGATTGACTTTTAGGCATGCCTCAAACTCAAAAGTCACCATTACTCTCTATTTCTAATTACAACTATAGAGCTACTTTGCCCAATACTATTAGGGCACGATTGGCCATCCCGTGTGAATTGAATTGTTTCATTTTGTCTTGCATATAATTTTGTGAACAAATCTATATCTGTGAATAAGGAAATTCAAGAGGATAGCAATTATCATTACAAATGAGAGTAGAGATTAAAAAATAAAATAAAAATAGAGGCATTTAAAGAATTTCTAAGAATTAATAATATAACACCAATTATGGTGATGATTATGACTTTTTAAATGGACCCATTTAAGAAGATGGATTTTTGTATCTTCAATAGCATGTAAATTACAATGAAATATCCAGACAACCAAACAGGCCTCTAGTGTATATATGCATTTAAATTTGCTTGTAGATATCGTGTCCTGCATTAAATGGGTGAACTGCATTTCAATTTTGTCTTAGTCTGATTTTAAGTGTTTTTTATAGTATCTCATTTGGATTGGCTTGAATGCTTGATAGATATTTATCATCAAAATGACTTCCAAATGTACTGTAGCTTCCTGTAACTCTGAAAGTCACAGGTGGGTGGGTTCTGGGTGGAGCTCATCTTATGGCCTGTACTGCTTTGCTTGGTTGTTACAGTATTTGTGATGCTGGTGAACAAGTTTTGCCAACATGTTTCCTCTTTTAAACTTACTAGCTACCAATAATTCTCTTACTTGAAGAGTTAGAAGATGAATAGACTTAATAAGTTAGATTCATCATGTGTGTGACCTTCCAGAGGCTGACATAATAAGTTAGATTCATCATGTGTGTCTTTCCAGAGGCTCACCAGCCCAAATGAACTGGTGCCTTTATGAAAGTAGAACAAGTCAGCTAACTCTAGCCATGTCTCCTTCCAACTGTGTCCTGCAGAATGACACACTACTTGTTGGCTCAATGAGATTTTCAGAATTGACGTTTCAAAACGACATGAAATAATGTAGATGACAGCCACTGGATGTTTCATGTTCTCTATCTAATTTGGTTTTGACTTAAACCTAATGTTGTGCACATCACCTTTCACACAACTATCCAATAACTATCTATCAATCCATAGTAACTGAAGGCTTTGACCTTTCCCATTAACATTCCTTTCATGGTTTACAAAACAATCTGATTTTATCTTTCTATTTTTTGTTCCTACAGGTGATGGGCCAGGCAGCGGGCAAGCATGGGGCTGTGATTTAAGTTATGATTATGTCAAGATAAATGCAGAGTACACAACATAAATAAAGGATTTATGCAATGTCGCGTTTCTGTTTCTTGTTCTTTTTTTACCTAATGGGATATTTAAGATGATTTTGGTCCTCTCAGTGAAGGTCTTTCCATGGCATTGTTTGTGTTTATTATTGAGATCTTGTTTTATCACCATGACAAGAATATGTGCGTAATGGCTCAATGGCAAAAGCATTATTGAAAGAGAATTAAGATCATCATTCAATTCCAAAGCAATTACAATGGTTCAAAGCCTAAATACACGGTAAGCGGCCCTCTGCAGTAATTTGCATTTGTGAATCGATATGGCCAAGGAAGAAACACATTAAACAATGATGCTTTTAGTACTCGACTGCATCTCTTTCTCCAGTAACTTTGGTAGTCCACCTCTGTCCTGATATATCTCGCCTGCAAATTAAGGAGAAAATCCAAGATGATAGGTCTGATTTGTCATGATGAAATTAGAAGGATTGCCTGAACAAATAAGCAGCACTGGGAATGTGTCATTGTCAGCCATTGCGTAAAACGATTCAATTGCATCAAAAGATTAAAAAGTTACGAAAAATGCAATTCACACTGAACACATTCCCCAAATTTATTGCCTCACATCCCTAAATGAAAACTTAAAAATCCCAAGTCTTTTAACCTACACTATATCAAAGTCTTAAACGAGAATTTCCTAACTGGTGCACCCAGGTACAAACCGATTGTATCCACTTGCCAAACAGAAGCGCAAATATCTTGCAGCTGTAACAGTTTGTTGCCACCAATAACTCAACTACGAATACTTCACACAAAAAACGAGATATGAACTAGTATTTTAACAACGCATAGATGAACCAACATTGTCTCCAAAACTCATAAATATCCAATCCATTTGTAGATCTCGCATCCCAACTCACCCATTGCATAGCCAGGCAAGATGAGGCTAATTTAAAAATTAATTGCATTAACAATTCAAACACCCAACATAATTTTCACAGATCACCTCAACAGCAGAGGCACTACCAACAATGTAGCTAGCCTATTTAGTCTTTAAATTAGCTTTTCTTAAAATCTCCTTTAAAGCTCAAAATTCATGATAAAAGAGATAGGATGAAAGCCACTTCTAGATGACTTGATAAGTGATAGGATGGTTGGCAAAATTTATACTAGAAGTAACTATGACAAGCTAGGGAGGCCCAACTTTTGCCATAATCACTTGTAGCATGAAAATTTTGATATATGATAAGACATTGTTCGAACATATCTCTAAAGAGAAGTGAAAAGATAGATCTCCAAATATGATTTTAGAAAAAACTAACACAAACAAGCCCCAAGTAATCACCAACCCCAAAACCCATTAAATATTAAAAACCCATAAAAGTATTAGAACGTTTAGCAGTAAGTAGTCACCAACCCATGACATTCTATATATGCAGAGCAAAGTCTGGTTCATTACACTTGACATCAAGGTCACACATATCCACAAAATTTTGAAATTCTGGAAAGGGGTAATCACCACACATTCTCAAAAACCAGCTTGTCCCATAATATTATAGATGGTAGTGTTCTATGACCACCACTAATCACCAAAAGGTTTAAAACATGTACTTATTTATCTACATCACCTGTCAAAGGCAGGGGATGACGCATGCTAACTGAAGATATTAGCTCACAAAGCCTCAGCAACTGACATGTGCACCTTGGTAAATGATTTTCTAAGGAAGCTACTTCCGCAATATGAATCTGGGCTCCCAACATCGAAATCTTCAGAAGGATCAGCATAACCCCCCATTCTATCACTAGGATCCAGTGATTTATAACACTTATCAGAACTCCCAACAAGTTTGCGAAATTGTTTCTTGTCTTTGCCAGCACTCCCTCGTGATGCTTTCCCGCTGCCCTTTTGCTTCTTTTTTCCATTCTTCTTCTCATTCTTGGACCGTTGCTGGTTCTTGCCTTTCACAGAGTGTGATAATATTGTAGGAGGTGGATCATACACATCAGCAGCCCACTTCACAGTCAGCTTCATTGTAGGTGTACCCTGTTGTTTCTCACGGCTACCTTTCATGGCAGACACAAGCCTCAAAGGAGTCTGAGAGGGTAAGGCATAAAAAAAGAAGAGTACCAAATGAAACTGTCAACCAAATGACCTTGAGGAAGCTAAAATATTGCTGCAAGTCTAGGATCATCGCATAATTTCTCTATGTAGCTAGTTCAATACATAAAAAACATACTTACAGGCTCCAGCAGTGGTCATGGCAGGTGATTTTACCACCTACTGCATAACAATTTAACAGTTATTTGAAGCTAAAAGGGGTGCTCAGAAGCAACTTCACTATAGAATGACACCCACTAGCAAGTAGACTGATTATTAATACCCCTTTGTGAACAGGAAAGGGGGCACACACGCGCACACACACACACACACAAATACTCAATCCCTCAGCCTTAAGTTTAAAAAGATGGAGATGATCTAGAACTTTCTTTAATACTAGGAGAGTACAACTACATTAACCCAACCAATGCATCTTCAAAAAGAAATTTATTTAATACAGCTCAATGCCACTATTACTAGCTGGAAGGCAGTGAAAAGACCAGCTTAATAGCTCCCAATTTTTTTTTTTTTTTTTTTGTAATCCTAAACAAACAACCCAAAAAATTGCTCTCTCATGAGACAGGTTCAGGCTTTAGTCAAAGACTTGTACCCCTAACTTTACACGCAAGCAAATCGTATTTACAGATATCCAACAACAAAAAATGAGAAGTAAAAACTAGAATAGATGGCATAACATGCTTCCATGTTATACCCACTTGACCATTTAGTACAAAGAAAACAATTTAAATCTCGGCTCAACAATTTTTCAGAAGTCTGGCTCAAATTAAGAATGGAAAGAAAGATATGGTGGGGGAAAAAAGAGAAAAGAAAAGAAAGAAACTTGTACATGCACATCTGATAAAACGTAAGCAAGGAACAAACCCTTTAAATGAAATCTAATTAAGTCATGATCATATTTTTCTACGAATCTATAAGGGATAAGACTTGCTTCAGTACGTGAATTCCACCTGGACTGTGGTATGCAAATTATGTTAGTAAACATAAATCTCTTATGAATTTTTTCGTGGATTTGGAATCAGCAATTAATTTGTTAAACGCTGGTCCAACCATGAATATGTAGCATAGCTTAGAAAGTCAATAATTTAAACGACACCACAAGCATTAATGGAAGGGGAGAAAGCTTACAGGCAAAGATATCGACCGTGAATAGGCAGTGCGCTTTGCTTCAAGAGAACAGTTGCAGTGACCCTGCAATGCTGCACCTGGTATTTCATCTTCTTCATCTGTAGATGCATCTGAAGAAATCTTACTAGGAAATGGGAATGTCATACACTTGCATAAACACTTCAGACCGGATTTAGTATCCTCTGTTAAAAGCTCTCTAGATACATTTCCATTATCTACATCGCTATTATCATTCATGTCGGATTTATTAACTGAATCTTCAGCATCTTCAATATGTAAAGACTCACCAAGAGTGTACTCAAGATCGTCTACTGTACCATCTCCAATGACAGCACAAGTGCATTTTCTTGGACTCGCAGATGATAGCTTCAAGTCATTGAAGCTGTGTACGTCTTCAGAAACACTCTCTCCATGATAAGAGCAAATGTCCATCGATAAGAACAGGTGAAATGAGAAAAAACTGCCAAGTAACCAGTGTTAGAAGGATTGCTGCTAGTAAATAGTCAAAATAGCGCAAGCCAACAACAGTGAACCATTCCTATTCTCCAGACAAAATAATGAGCGCTCTGCAGGAGCTCTGTTCTAAACTACTCATTTACAATCAAAGAACCTTCAATAGAGCACATCATCCTCCTTGCATAAATACAATTACATTTATATATAATTCCAAAAGTTTTATGGTTATGAGCGGGAGAAATCAGAACCCAATTCATAGTCACACCCAACACTACTAAAAAAAGATTAACATATACAAAGCATTGGAAAATTCCAAATAATCAGAACCCAATGCATAGCCACGCCCAACACTTCTAAAAACAAATTTATCAAATAAAATGTGTCGCATTGGAGAATTCCATATAAATAAAAGTATCAAGGAGAGTACCTTATTGGATAGCAAAAACAACCAAATTCCTCGAACAATATCCGTATCGCACAAGAGCGAGATTTCTCGACAACGAAAACTCAATCGATATCACGAAAAAAGCAGTTCGTAATTACTCGATCAATCACCCGTTCGCCAATCACAAATCCCCTTATCTCGCAAAGATCGGGAAACGAGAAGAAAGAAAAAACCCCCAAATCCTCAAAAACAACAACAAAAAGCGAAAATAAACCGAATGTTAACTAAGATTACCACGCCGATCGCCTTTTTCGAGACGTTTCAGACGATGAGAGGACGAACCACCATTAGAAGATATAAGAAAGGGAACAAGAGGAAGAAGAACAAGGGGGAAGCCACGGGTCACCGAAGGCATTGTTTATGCTCTTCGAAACCCCAAATCCAAGCGATCAAACAAAACCCTAGACAGCGATTACAGAGAAAAACGAACGATCGAAACAGTAGAATTAGATGTTTTGGAGGTATCGAAACCCTATAAATCAGCGAATTAGAGGACGATCCATGAATCGTAAACCCTAATTGAAAGAGTTTCGTTGTGCATTGAATGAGAACAGTTGGATCAGAGAATCAGTGAAGAAATGCGTGTGATGGGTATTTATAGAAGAGGACGAATTCTAAGTCAATGCATTAGCGACACATATGGCGGTTTGTGAGAACGAATCTGGGGCGTACACGTTTCACTCTCAGTGAGTTTTTGGCCTTTTTGGATTGGGATATTTTTAGTTGAATTGGACCGTCTCCAACTCAAATTTTATCCATATTTTTAGGGTTTGTTTATAAATTTTGAAAATTAAATTAGAGTTTTTAATTTGTGTTTTTGTAAATTAAATTAGAATAAGTCCATTAATATTTAAATTAATTAATCCAAAGTTCGTTTGATAAAATATTTATATCTTCCATTTTTACAAAATGCTCGACAAAATTACAAAATATATTCATTCGTTAAAGTTTAATGTTTTTTATATAGGCCTCAAAAGTTATTCAGATAATATATTTTGGCCGTTATAAAAAGTCTTAGATTATTAAACACAAATTTGTAGTCACTAATACTCTAACAGTACGTTTGGATTGAGAGAGTTGGAGAGAAGATAAAAAAAAGTTTTTAAGTTTCTCTCCAATTCTCTTGTTTGATATTCCAAAATGGGAGAGTAAGGGAAGCGGGGGAGAGAAAATTGGAAGAAAATGGATGTTTTTGTTGTTCTCTTCAATAAGAGAAGAGAAATAGAGCAAATTTACTTTGATGTCCACATTCATTGCTTGGAGTATTGAAAGAGTAAGGATAATGTTGGAAATTACACCTTAATATTTTCTCTCATCTTTTCTCAATGAAAACTATCTAAATAGATGAAGGCCAGCTTTGAGAATTTGGGAGCCCTAAGCAAGGGTATAAAATGGGGACATTATTGTCAGTATCTTTTAACACACCATGAATTTTTTTTCAAAGATTTAGAGTTTTGAAGTAATTTATTTCTATTAATTCTTTGGAAACCAAACGTAGCCATAAAAGTAAAATAGAGAGAGAAAAAATTCATACTATAGAAATTATACGTTAATGTGGCCCTATTTTTTTGTAAGAAATTGGAGGCCTAAAGCCATATTTTTTTGCAAGAACATTCAAATTTTGGAGCTCTATTTTTTTTTGCAAAAAATTGGGAGCCTAAAGCCATTGCTGTAATGGCTTTAGCTCAGGACCGACCCTGACAGATGGAGAGAAAGTTAACTTTTTACATTTTCTTCTCTTATTTTCTTTTCTCTTTCATGAGATTATCTTCTATTCTCTCCAATTCCCTCGATCCAAACATAGTGTAAAGGAAAGAAGAGGAGAGTGAGAGATAAATTACTACCCCAATCTAATTCCCCTATTGCCCATCACCATTGTAAAGGTGTAGATGTTTGATCCTAAAACGTCCACTTCATGAGACGAAGTTTTTTTTTTTTTGGCCAAGCAATGTACATTAATAGGGTTAATTGTCAGTTATTAATGAAGCCAATTGGGTTAAATCTCATCCATGAATATAACTCAAAATCTCATTCATAAAGGGAGATACATGAATCACTTAACTCATGTTAAATTAATTTAAGATTGTAAAATTTTTTATTTTTTGTTAAAAATAAAATAAAATATAGACTATAATATTTTTCTTTTTGACAATGGAAAATTGAAAATTCCCCTAACATTTTACAACACTATAACCTGGGCTTGGATTTACTGTTGATCTGACAGGTGATAAACACATGTTGATCACCATTAGATGGCCGACACGTATGCAAAAAATGGAATCCAATGGCTCACATAAGAAACGCTCAAAATTTGGATCACCTATAAGATCCATGGCACTTCTTATGTGAACCATTGGATTATCGTTTTTGCATACGTGTCGGCCATCTAACGATGATCAACAGGTGTCGATCACCTGTCAGATCAACAGCAAATCCAAAATAATATAACCTAAACCTAACTTATTTATAGACATGTCCAAAAACAATACCCCCGAAATTATATGTAAGTTTATAAATACCATCCACCATGTTACAAATACTCATGATCCAATGGCACATATACTGTCCTAGTATAATATATCTTGTAAATCATACTTATTTAAAATTTTAAAATTTTAATATATATATATATATATATATAGTGGGTTTCAAGTGAGAACGTGCGTTTTTTTAATTTTGTGCAGACGTCCAGCTACAGCCGTTGGATCTCATTAAATGATATCGAATGGCTACCTTCTCTTCCATGATATTAAACCCATTTTGCATCTCTAACCTTACTAAACCCGGTTCACAATATCAGCCAGCAGAAATCCTCTTCTCTTCAGCCACGCCCCCATTCAAACTTACCAGACTTCCCCAAAAAGAATTTGAAGAACCTCAAGACTCAAGAGAGCTCAAGAGGAAAGGTGCAGCCAGCAGATTCTTGAGGTTCGACGAAGCCATTCGAACCTCAAGACTCAAGAGAAGAGACGCGCAGCTGATTTGTGGGGTTGAAGGAGCCCCTAATAGCCATTGACAACCTCACGGTCAAGCTCAAGCTCCATTTGACGGATTCTAGAGCCCTAACAGCCATTCGAACCTCACGATAGCTAAGCCATTCGAAATCCCATACTCCATTTTTCCCACCAAGCTACAAAATTGTAAGTTAGGGCTTTTTTTTTTCAGATTTTATTATATATATATATATTTAAAAAAAAAAAAAAATTAGGGCTTTTGCATCAAATGCCCAAAATATTTTGTAGGCTATGTCGGATTTAGGGCTTTTGCATAAGATTTTGGGATTTAGGGCTTTTGCTGTCTTCTTTCCAAACTGTTTATCTCTCCATATTTTATACTTTTACTTTGAAATTTTGGAACAATGAAAACAATATTTTCTTTGTGCTAATGAAAGTTTAAATTTGGTAATTTTATTTATTCAATTTTTTTTTTTTTTGTATTTGGAGGACTTCTCAGTGCATTAAAAATTTCAAAATGCTTTCACTTTTAGTTTATTGTGGACACGTAATTCAATAGTTTTTTTTTGCCCTGTTTTGGTATTTGATGTTTTTGGAAAGTTTAAAATATGTTTTCTCATTAATTATTGAATGATTTCTAATCTATTTCTAACTTAGATTTTTTTATAGGAAAAAGATTTTGTAGCAACCTTTTCCTAGCCTCTACTCTTTACTTCTGTTACTTTTGCTTGTGTTTTCATCTGGAAGTCTGCTCTTCACTCTTGCTTGAGTTTTGAGGTTCTTCAAGTTCTTTATGGGGAAGTCTGGTAAGTTTGAATGGGGGCGTGGCTGAAGAGAAGAAGATTTCTGCTGGCTGTTATTGTGAACCGGGTTTAGTAAGGTTAGAGATGCAAAATGGGTTTAATATCATGGAAGAGAAGGCAGCCATTCGATATCAGTTAATGAGATTCGACGACTGTAGCTGAACGTCCGCACAAAATTAAAAAACACACGTCCTCAACCCACTGTGTGTGTCTATATATATATATATATATAATACTTGATTAGTAATAATACTCTATAGTTAGTGTTAACAATCAATATATGTAATAATACACATAACAACCAATCGGGTTTAGAGTTACCTCAAAATTTCCAAAGTTCAAGAGCTTTTGGTTTTGGTGATGGCTCCTAGAGAGAGAGAGAAAAAAAAAAAGACACGGGTAGGAGAGGATGTAGCTAAATAAATTATTAATATAATTAGGAGTCTTTAAAGTTAATATAGAATATCCAACGTAGAGAGAAACTAGAATGATAATTCTATGTCCTCATCCACTTAAGATATATGAATTACCTTTAATCCAATTAGGTTATTATCCATCCAAGTGGACAAATATGCGTTCATGTACAAACCCGGCCCAAACTTGGCCCGGCAAATATTATTAATTAATTAGGGTAACAAAAATATTTTTTCATCATGATTATTAATCACTAATTTTTTTTTAATTTTTTTTATTATGCCAAAATTACTAGAAAGCTTAACAAAATTTGGTGCACCTCGGGGTCCATTATTCGGAAATATATATATATAGAAATTGTTTTACGAGTATGTCCTCCCATAAGTTTTATATGATGACATGAATTTTAAGCCAATGTGGGATGAATATTTTGAAAAACTGATTATTAGATTAGATATTTTTTTCTATCCATGTCATGCATGCAAAAAATTATAGTGATCCGACGGTCGGTTTCTAAAATATAATCAGTAAAAAAAATGTAATAGTTTTCACCATTATATAATATTATATTTTTAAAAATTTATATTTTATTAATTGACTGTCAGATTACTGTGATTTTAACCTATATGACATGCACAAAAAGAGTATTTAATCCAACAACCAATTTTTTAAAATACACATCTTATATTGTCCAAAAAGTAACGTCCACAAAGAAGCTTATGTAAGAACATACTTATGAAAAAAGAACGGTATATATTTAAATTAGAAGTCTATTATAAGGTGCACTTTACTTAACGTTCATAAGGTGATCTTTGTATGACCAATAAAAAAGAATAAAAAAAAATCACAACTTGTTCGTGTTTCAAAATCCATTTTGCAATTTGCAAAAACTATGACCTTTTCATTTTTTTATTTTTTTATTCCTTTCAAATATTTGTAGCTATGCAAAATATCTAGCATAGATGGAGTACATGACATTTTAACATTTTGTCAAAATACAATTTGAACACTTTGATTAGCGAAAATGGATTAGAGTTACTCTCTACCTTAACCCATCTTAATATTAACAAATACCTTAGCAAGATCAAACTCGATCTTTCGGATTCAATTTAACTCGAACTAGATCCTATTCATTGATGATCTTGTAAGTACCTTTAACAACTTATACATGATGTTTCAATTAGGATAAATGATCATACAATGTTTGAAGTCATGTCATATTATCAATGTTCTATATTCAAATAATTCATCAAGATAAATCTAATGTTCAAAATGGTTCTACCATTAATTATAACTCTTTTTTGTTGAGTTTTCTAATATTCAAGAATGTTTTGCGTGCCATTAATTAAAATGCTAATTTTCAATAACTCTTAATTTTTCAAAATTTCAATTCATTTATTATTTTGTTTTCATATAATAATAAACATGGTAAAAATTTAAAGATTTAATATTTAATAATTCAAATATAAGAAAGAACATGTTACTAATGCGGCAACTTAAAAGTTAATCGGCTTGCCAATACTATTTTAATATTGGGTTTTTTGGGCCAAAAGTCCTATTTTATGACTTTTGATTGCATAAAGCCATCCTAAAAGATTTTTAATGTCAAAAGTTTTGGAATATCTTAATGTATGCAGTCCTATAAATCAAAATTAATTTTTAGAAATATCAGATTTGCTCTTTTTACTGCATTTTTGACAAATTTCACTACACTGGTACTAATATTCACTGCATTATTTGATGAATTTCACTATATTTCTTTTCTTATTTTCATTGCATTTCGTAATGGATTTTACTGCATTTTTTTTGATGATTTTTTAACAACATTTTTGACAATTTTCACTGCTTTTTTTTAAAAATAATTTTCACTGCATATTTTTTTTATGATTCTCACTGCATTTTTTAAAAAAAATATTTTTTTCTACATTTTTACACTTCTAACAACATCTTCATTTCTATTTTTACAGTGTTTAATCAGATATGGCCTCTTTCTTCTATCTGACTCAACTCCAAAACAAAAAATTGTCATTATAATCCATGAATACAATAGTTTTGGAAATTATTCAAATGAGTTCAACAACTTCACCCATCACATATATCAAAATTAAATTCAATAACTTCATAACTAAAATGTCAAGATGAAACAAAGATTTTTCAAGCAAGCATTACGAAAAAAATCCAAACAATTCAGCAACTACATTCATAAGTGTCCTGCTGAATCCGAAATTATCACTAACAAATGGCTATTAACTGTTTGTGGAGGAGGACAAGAAAGAAGAAGATTCAATAGTCACAGTTGTAGATCAGTAGGCGTCAACATAAGGAAGAAGAAAAGAAGTAGTGCTCGACTTGGCGCTCTTGGTATCCACGCATGGCATGATCAGAATGCTTAAGGTGTAGATCGGTGTATCCGTGATCAGTATTTCATAGATCGGAGTAATCGGAGAGTGATAGGAGAGTGTAGATCGACATAATCAGCATGATCGGAGTGCAGATCATATCCTTCCTTCCGTTTACTCTCTTTCTCCAACGATCAAACCGTTTTCGTCCCTTTTTTGGCAATCTCCAACGTCCATTTACAACCAAAACCATCACCATCATCATCACACACTCTCACCTAAAAAAATTTCTCCGGCGAAAAACAATCATAACTGGAGACACCGCAGTTCCAGCCTCCATGACATCAACATTGATCCAGCCCCTTATATGGCACTCTCCTTTGTTCTGAACAACCTCTCCTTTGTTCGATAACGGCATTAAATAAAAAAAAAAAATCAGAAAATTGGATCATTGACTAGAAAATCATATCATCCACCAAAAATTTTGGTCTCCGATCACCGATGATCGACTAGAGAAATTAGATGCACTAGATGCATCTGCTATGTGTCCGCATCTCTCTCTCTCTCTCTCCTTTGTATCTCTCTTATGTGTCCTGCTCTCTGGCTTTGTCTACCTCACTTCTCATTCAATTAGATATTTAGATTAAATGTGAAGACTGAAAAGTAAAAATTTGAGCCAAGGGTATTTTTGTTAGGATGGGAGCAAAGGAACTTTTCACGAATAAAATTACATAGGATTTTTTGAAGCAAGAACTCCCAAATGAGGACTTGTGGCTACTTTTCCCATTAATACAGTAGGAGCATATATTAGATTTGCTAATTGCAGACTATTGCACCGTTTGGCAAGAAAAAAAAAAAAGCAGCTTCTAAAATAAAAAAAAAAATCAAAGAAGCTGATTTTTGAGAATCACCCAGTTGGGTGATTTTCATTAAAGTGATTCTGCTTTTGATATCATTCATTTCCTAATACCAATATTGTCCTTACAAAAATAACTAAAACAATTTTCTTTCCCTTCATATCCCCACATAATAACCTAACTCATCTATTAGTTTTTTCATAAACCAATTGTTGGATCACTGAGATTTTTTGTAGGCATGACAAACATAAGACGAATATCTAATCCAATGGTCGATTTTTCAAAATACCTATCTCATCTACTCTATTGAGGAGTGGACCGCTAATTTGAACCCCAAATTATAATTATAAATAAAATTATTTATATTATTTATTATTTATATCATTCATATTATTTATTAAATAATATTATTCATATTATTTATCCTTATAAATAAAATTATTTATAATTTTATTGCAAAGGGTAATTGTGTCAATTCATAATTAAAAGCAACTTCTTCATATGATATCCAAACAGGCAGTAAAAACACTTCTAGTACCAAAAGCACTTTAAATTACAGTATCCAAACACAACTAATTTCTATTTTTACTTCTCTAGATTGTGCTTTTCTTCTACTTCTGTTTCCAAACGGGTCCTCTATGGGAGAATTTGTGTTTCGCAGTGACTATCCTAACTTTAGATACCCAAGCAAATCCTGGCACAAAACAATCCGACTAGGGAGGATCCGATTATGCAACCCCACCTTTTTTCTTTGTGTCTACAGTTTACTTTTTTATTACTTTATCCCTAACTCCAACCTTGCACCTGATTGGTCCATTCCTTGTCACACGGATCACTAATTATACCCTCCACATCCGTCGATAACATTCTAATCCAACGCTCAGCATCGCTCCATCCTAAACCAAGATCCTGAGTTCTAACATAGCAGGCCCATATATGTGTGTATATATATATACATATTTCAACCCACCACCACACACGCCAATCTCCATCTACGCAAAGCGCTCGCTCAGACAAAAGTCTGTTTGATATCTCAATTAATTAGGTGTGTTTGTTTCTCGGGAAATTGTTTTCTCGGCTGCTCAGTCTAGAGACATGGAGGCTGGTGGAAAGGTGAAGAAAGGTGCTGCAGGGAGGAAGGGAGGCGGTCCAAAGAAGAAACCGGTCTCTCGGTCCGTCAAGGCCGGTTTGCAGTTCCCTGTTGGGAGGATCGGCCGGTACTTGAAGAAGGGCAGGTATGCTCAGCGAGTCGGAACCGGTGCTCCGGTTTACCTTGCCGCGGTTCTTGAGTACCTCGCTGCTGAGGTGATTCTAGCTCTCATCTCCCTCTCTCCTCTAGATATGCATATGTATTTATATTTGTATATGTATGTGTCATCTATGATTTAGTTTGTTGCATTTCTAGGGTTTCTCTTTTCCATGTGAAATAACGTTGATTTTAGTGGTTTGTTTTCGTTATTTTTTTTAAAATAAAAGATTATTTATACTCATTTTATTTTTATTTTTGAGAAATTGACAGATATGTTCATCTGTTTGTTGATTTTTTGTTAGATCCTGTGTTGTGGTTCTTCTGTCTAGGCGTTGAAAGCCCTAACCCTCTGTTTGGCTGCTGAGAAAATGAGAAAAGAGGAAAAAAAAAAAAAAAAACAATATCAAGACTCCTAAGCTTTCTGTTGCCTTTTTTATTTTAATTTTCCTTAAAAAAATTATAACCAAGATCAAACATGCCTAGTAGCTTTATTAGGCTCAGTTGCGTGGGATTTCATTTTAATGAATTTTTCTTCCCACATTTTCTCACCAGCCAAACTGTGCATAACTAAATATCATTTTGATTATATGGTGCTTGATTTGATGTTGATTCTGTGGGTTTTGAATGGGATCAGGTTTTAGAGTTGGCTGGTAATGCAGCAAGAGACAACAAGAAGAACAGAATCATCCCAAGGCACGTGCTGTTGGCTGTGAGGAACGATGAAGAACTTGGAAAATTGCTTGCTGGTGTGACAATTGCACACGGAGGTGTCCTTCCTAATATTAACCCTGTTCTTCTGCCGAAGAAATCTGAAAAGGCAGCAAAAGAGCCCAAGTCTCCATCCAAGGCCACCAAGTCCCCTAAGAAGGCTTAATTTATCAAAACATTAAAGCCCTCTCTTCTCTCTCTCTCTCTCTGTGTATGTAATTTCGTGTTCTGTTCTAGCTTTGTAGCAACTCTTCATGTACTCAGGAATTAGGTTGATTGTACTCTTTGTTTTTATGTTGTTGGTAGAAGAACATCCGTGGGTTGAAATCAATGAATTGAAACTTCCAGTTCTAAAAATTTAATTTGTTGCCAATTGAAGTGAGTTTCTTTAAAGCTTGCTTGGATGGGGTCATTATGATTTACATGACAGCTAAAATTTAAAGAACAAATTCATTTTCTTGAATGAAACATTTAAAAAAAAAAATAGAATCATTATTACAATTGGTGTTATATATAGAATCAAATTTTAAAAGTATATGAAGTGTTTTTAGTTTTTACTTTTACTTTCATTTGTGACGATTATTTTTAATCTTCTGTATTTTTCATTTCAGAAAGATAAATTTATTTACAGAATTATATGCAAATTGTTAAATATAATGAAACAATTCAAACTTATGCAGAAGGACCAAATATGCTTTTATCTAATTCATTTCATCATTTCTTCGTGTGTTCATTGTAATTGTGTGGGGTTGGTTTGTGTTTTCGCTATGTAGTTTAGAATTTTGAGAGAGTTTGGTTTATTATATGCTTGAGAGATTTCAAGGGAAAATCATGGAATTTTAATGAGGAGTTTGCAGTTTTGTACCTCCTTCCCTGTAAAGGCTAGCGAGGAAAAGCTTGTAGCAGAAACAATATTATGTGTTGTTTGAATGCGAAGTGAAGAAAAATATTACTGTAGTTAAATACATTTGGATACAGAAAATGCCGTTGTGTTTGAATGCCAGAGGGCGGGGTAGTTAGGGAGGGAAATGTGTGCTCTTTTTCGACAATCACTCTTAAAGCTCTACAAAAAGGTTGAGATTTCCATGAAAATTTTCTACTTGGTAGTTGTGCACATCAAGGGCCATAAGCTTAGCTTTATTAAATGTGAGGGTTATGCCTTGGTGTTAACATGTATGTGTTGCCAGACTATGGGCACAAAACTTGCGCATAGCTAACAGGCCTTTCAGCTATTCAAGTATATATTTAGGAGAATATTATCGATAATCCATGAGAGTAGTAAGATACGATGCTTACACACACAGCTTGATGACGAGTAGTTCTTGCGAGAGTACCTTGAGAAGGTCTTGTATAAATCTCGAGTAGTAAGATGCTTGAGCGCATAGGGCTCGATAATGAATAGTTCTTGCTGACAACCTGTTGTGAGAATACTTTGAGAAGGTCTTGAATAAGACTCGGATGGTTTAAGGCTGGCTCCTTGACAATCATGTTGGGGCGCTGGGTGTTGAGAAATTTTTCTTTTTTTTTTTTTCAGCAGATCTTGAGATAGAATTATTTTGCAATCTCTTTCTTAATTGAATATTAATGAAGAGATTGACATCCTAATAATATAGTTTGACAAGGGGGAAAATCCCATATAACAAACAGAGCTTTTTGAAGACATTAATGTACCCTTTTTAGGAGCACTTGCGGTTCTCTAGTGGTTTATAAGTTGTATCCCAAGTATCTCAAGTTTCAAAGGAAGTCATCTTCTCCAAGTATCCACCAATTCCAACTTCCTCATTCTTCAATTCATTAAGCATTTGATCCCTAGTATTTTTGTCTCAACTCTTCATATTTCTCATCCATTGATGCTCTCTCTCTTCAATATTTTGACTATAACTTAGGCATTTGTTTTCTAAGTTATCACTTTACAAAGTTTCATTGAACATTTTTATATTTTTACTTTCAAAATTGATATCAAATTTTCCATCGATATCTTTGTAATTCTCGACCCTTGATATTCACATTTGAATCCTTTTTGCTGATGAATTTGTTTTAAATAGTATGTTAAACGGATAGTGTTGAGAGTTAGAGGAGTGGGATGTAAATTTAGAGAGTTTTGAACTTCATCAATGACTGCAGAGAAAGCCCAAGTTCAGCGATTTAGAGCATCTCCAACCATGCTCCCTAAAATTTTCACAAATGGCTCCCTATATTAGCTAAAAGCTATTTTAGTTTACCACTTTTACACTAGCTATTCCAACCATGCTCCCTATTTTAGATAATCATAGAATATTTTATTATTGTTTTAAAATTTGACTAAAAGAATTAATATTAAATAATTTAACAAAACTTGTGTTATCTCCCACATTCTCCCAAAAAAATATTAAAATAAGGAAATAGGGAGTGAGTTTGGCATGTAGGGAGCCATTTAGGGATAAGTTGAAATAGGGAGGCTGTTGGAGCATGATTTTTGTGTTTTGGCTCTCTACTTTAACTAAAGAGCCAAAGTGGGGAGTGGGTTGGAGATGCTTTGCAGGTCCTCAATGTGGGATGTGGTTGTGGATTTAAATTGGAAATTTTGGGGTTGAGAATTTTGCCTTTAAACCTTAATTACTAGATGAGAAAAGTAAGTTTAACTTAAACATGGGTCTATGTTTCCACAAAATTGTTCCCAAAAATGCATTTCCAGAAAATGGTAAGAATATTGGTAACGAGACCTTTTTATTGCTTCAATTTTATTTTTCTTGGGAAAAAAGAAAAAAAGAGAGCATTTTTGTGTTTTCAAGTGAGTTTTTTTGTAGCTTACGTTTATGTGCATTATGGTTGTCATGTTATTGATTGATGGAGAAATTCTAGTCACTGGGCCTAAAACACACTTTTACTAATATGAAGAAAAATTGTGCACAGATCCACTTGCTAAGGACTCCTTAGTAAGGAGGTATGCACAACTTCAATGTTTCTTTTGTTTTGTATGAGAATTGCTTGAACTCTTTGCAAATTAAAAATGTTCCCTTCTGTGTTTTATGACAATTCCTGGAACTTTTTGTATCAGATTAAGGTTGATTCTAGAGGAACCAGTTCCTCCAGGTTATTACAAGTCCCATTTGGATTTATTTTGCCTAAAATTACTTTTGGGTCTCAAAATTCAACAATTTGATTTAAGAGATAAAATGACAATCATTTTTATGTGATTTTAGAAGTAGTAGAATGATTGGTTAAAGGCTTTTGTGAAATAAATTGAACATGACTCTAAAGAGACAGGCACATCAAGAACATAATTATCAAAAATATGATTTTTGATAAAGCTTAATCTAAAGGAGACCTTAATGGTTTGCCCTTAATAAATTATCATTTTCAAGGAAAAATACATGCAATCTAGGATTAATAAAAATTCAAGCAGATGGCGTAGCAATATTGGTGGAAATTGACGGTTGTAGATTTGCCCATGGTGTCAACTGAAAAATCCCTTGTAGAAGTCCAAATCCTTGTCCTCAGACTTTGAGAAGAAAGAAAGTTCGTAGCCTACTAGCATTCTATTGAGCCTAGTGCTATCAATTGGCCTTCCTATAGGTTTGCGATTCTACATGGTTGATCCAATAGGGCCTTCTAATTTTTTTATTCAGCCAAGAAACCAGACAAATAATTCAAAAGCTCTAATTTCCAAAATTTAAATAAATTCAGTTAACAAATTCAATCGCAATTCACATAGAAAAACCTTGCCAATCAAATCTCATTTTTCACTTCCCCTTTCGTTGCTTGTTACTATCAGTATCTGTTTGGTTCTCGAAGTCGAGGGGTAAAAACTAAAGGATAATTCCCAAATATTTAACTTCCTCCTCAAGCATGTTCCCCTCAATTTTTCGAGAACCAAACAGATAGGCTAAAGTTCATTGAAAAGAAAAAAAGTTTCAGATGAATTTGCGACAAGATAATAAAATTTGATTTCGATTAATCTGTTCATGCATTACAACTGTGCGAAAATGAAATTAAAAAAAGAAGAACAATAAACCCTAATTCGAATTCAAACCCTAGCAACTCAATCCAATGCTTCCGCATTAGAAAACCAATCTCACTTACGAACTAGTAAACTTGGTAACCGCCTTGGTTCCCTCAGATACAGCGTGCTTAGCCAACTCACCAGGCAAAACTAGCCTCACGGCAGTCTGAATCTCCCTCGACGTAATCGTAGGCTTCTTGTTGTACCTAGCGAGCCGGGACGATTCCTGAGCCAACTTCTCGAAGATATCGTTGATGAAACTGTTCATGATCCCCATCGCCTTGCTCGATATCCCGATATCAGGATGCACTTGCTTCAACACCTTGAATATATATATCTTGTACGTCTCCACGCTCTTCTTCGCCTTCTTCTTCTTCTTCTCTCCTCCTTCCTTCGGCAGGTTCTTGCCGGCCTTCGGCGGCCTCTTCTCCGCCGGCGTTTTCTCGGCCGGTTTCTTCTCTGCCGGCTTCTTCTCGGCGGCCTTCGGTGCCATTAGAGTTGAGCGGTGATTAGAGAGAGATGGAGCGAAAGAGGAAAACAGTAATTGAATCAGTAAGGTGTTTGGTGGAGAATAAAGAGAGCGCAAAGGTTTATATAGAGAGTGGTAATTGAGTCTTATTGGATGATAGGGTTTCACGCGGATTGGTGACTTGGCAGTTCTCTCGTTCGTTGGATATTGGTTAGTTCACGAAAGGTAATAATCGGCGGTCGAGATGAGTTATTATTTTTAATCTGAGACTCGAGGCGGTGGTTCGGATCTGCTACAGTAATAACCGTCTAGTGATGACCTAAATCTGGCCACGTCAGAATCAGCGGAGAGTGAGGCTGAGGTAGACATTTCCCAGAGTTTTGCTTTTTCCAATTCCATCTCCGACTACGGCCCTACGGGGTTTGGATTAGCTGATGATACAACAAAGTATCAACGTGTGTTGATCGACGGTTAGATGGACAACACATCAGGCACAATAGTAATCTAAGGGCTGAAGATCAAAACGGCTCTTTAGATGTCGTTTTGGAGAAAAAGCAAATTGTAACAGCGTATTTTGGCTATCCAAATTAAAGCTAATTGAAACCCAAAAAGCTATCGTTGTTAGCAATGTTATCAAACTAGGACTGGTTTGACCAGTTTAACCTGGAATCGGTCCCCTCTCCGATTGATTTAACTCCCAAGAACCCATTTAATTGAAAAACTGGTCAACCCGCTTTTTTTTTTTTAAGGGTGCTAAAATGACTAAAATAGTCCCAATTTTTTTAAAATCTCTTAAAGCTAAGAAGGCTAAAAAGGCAAATTAGTTTTAAAAAATCCCAAATACAAAAAGAAACACAAGCCCCTGATTTAATAATACAATATTTTTATCTTGCATTTTAATAAATAATAAAGATTGATCAATAGTAATTATCAATTTTCAATTTTGATGACTGCAAATAAATTGAAATGGGTCAAGTTCCCCTTACACCCTATTTTGACACTTATGTTTATACTTCGTTTTCAAAACACTATCTATGATAAATATTTTGATGAACCGACTGTTGGATTCAATACTTTTCTTATGCATATCATGCATACCAAAAATCATAATGGTCCAACGGTTAGATTTTAAGAAATGTCACTATAAAAATTGTTATGTTTTTAATTAATAAAAAAATAGTAGTTCTTCAAAATGATATTTTTTAAAAAGTAATCGTTGGATCACTCCGATTTTTTTCATACATAACAAACATAAGATAAGTATCTAATCTAACGGTCGGTTTCTCAAAATTTCCTATTTACAATGGTATTTGAAAACGAGGTGTAAACATAGGTGTCAAAATAGGGTGTCAGGGGAACCTGTTCCAATTCAAATATATGAATTGATTGTACAAATATTTACAAAAAATTATATTTTGAATCATTTACAGCTTTTATTCTAATAAATAAATAAATAATATATTTATGACATCATGGTTCAACTCGGTTGAATCGGTTGACCTTTAACCCGGTAACTCTTCTTGTTCGATGAACGGTCCGGATTTTAAAACAATGGTTGTTAACTAGAGAGAGATAATTCTATGAAGTAAAAGTAGGACCGGAAGCCTCCAGAGATTTCTCTTCCTCTTCAACCTTCAAACCCAACACCCATCTTATTTCTAATCCTTTTGCTACCTCCATCCCATATTTTCATTTATTTTCTCTCTCTAAAACTTCTCTATGATGGGTTCTATTCTGTGCCTTCTTTTGGGTTCGATTTTGGTCTAAGTGACTGACAAATATAACCAGTTAATCGACTTCGAGAAGAGAGGAATATGAAGTTTCAAATTACCTTTGCGAGCCCTGTTTTAGCCTTGAGAAAAGAGGGATTTGAGCTTTTTTTTTTGTTGGGGTCCGGTCTAGGGATGTCAATGGGTCGTGTGGGGCGGGTTTTTACTTTCTCAATCCCGTCCCATGAATAAAAATAATTTCCCAAACTCGTCTCAATCCCAACTTAAAATGGGACGGGGTGAGGCAAGAATTATGCGGGGCAGGAAGGGTTTTCCCATCGGGTTTGAGAAAATAATTAAAATATTTTTTAAATTTCAATTTCATTTTATTTTGAAATGAACCATAACCTTAATCTCAACAAATTTTGATTTCTATCTTGAATTATATGTATTTGTAGTTAAAATATATATTTATACACATTAACTTGGTGAAAAGAATAGAAAAAAATAGAAATGATAAAAATCTTAAAACACTAAATATTGTGAATAAATGAAAAATATTTTAGTATAATTATATATACATAGATATTCGAGGCGAGACAGGTTGGAGAAGTCATATCCCATTCCCGTCTCAAACCCTATAGGGTTTTTAATTTTTTTCCAAAACCCTATAGGGTTTTCAAATCTATTTCCCAAACCCTTCTTAGTAGGGGCGGGGTGGGTTACTCTTTTAACCCATCCCATTGACATCCCTAATCCGGTCACGCCCAAAACATGAGTAGAGATCTTCTGTCCCACTTTTTATGTACCACTTCCTATTCCCTCTCACAAAAGTTTATCTTGAAAATATAAATATAAATATTTATTAAAAATTTAAAATGTGAGATTTTCAAGGTAAATTTTTGTGAGAGGAGACATGAAGTGGTACATAAAAAGTGGGATAGAAGATCTCCACTCCCAAAACATTAACTCCATTAACCATGATTTTTTAGCCCCAAACGACACCAGAAGTGGACGTTTTGATTTACAGCCTTTAGATAACTGTTGTGGCTGATGTGTTGCCCATCTAATGGTGGATCAATACTGTTGATCATTTGTTAGATCAATAGCAAATCCAAACCCCCAACTACGACACATTTTGATGTAATAAATGTCATATTAATATAAATAAATAATATATTTATTTTGGCATTTTATGTTAATAATCTTAAATTTTCGGAATATTACGCGAACGAACCTGATCTAAATATAATTATGTAAATATTTTTTTGGACCAAAATACCCTTATATAGACAAAATAATAACTATTTTACCAAGTAAACGGTCAAAAGTCAGATTTTTTTCCAAAAATTTTGTTAACAATCCCCAATATTGTATTGAATCCCCTATTTAATATATAATACCCAATCCCAAAAATTGAACATAATTCTTAATTTAACAAAGGATTCCTAATCCCCAAGTTAACACACAATTCCCAATTTTACTAAGAATCCTCAACTCTAAACTATTATTACTAGGATACATGAAATGACGGACATTAAATATTGATTTGATGTGTTGGGGATTGAAGATAATGTATAAATATAAGGATTTTGTGTAAAATTGGGGTTTTTGTGTAAAATTAGGGATTATGAATTATGTGCAAAATTAAAAGCTAGAGTCAAATTTTGACAATTTGAAGGGTATTTTGGTATAAAAAAATAGTGATAGTTTCATGATTGTAATTATCTTTGGATTAGGTTAGTTCAGGTAATACTCTTAAAACTTAGGATTATTGAATTAAAATGCCCTATTTATTTTATTATTAATTTTTTTTTCTCAATCAAATAAAAGAAAATACACATGTAAATTCATGGCGTTGGATCAAGCACACAATTTAAAAATAAAACTATCCTATGAGGATTTAATTCGTCACTGTTTGGTTGAAATTTTGAAAGTATTTTTTTTTTTTTTAACTTTTTTAAAAATTTTAAAATTAGCAAACATTACCTTGTACTTTTTTTTGTTTGTTTTTCAAGAAATCAAAATTACTAATTTGAAAAAAGGAAAAAATCAAAAAGTAATTCTAATTTGTTGCTAAGAAATTAAATATTGTAAATTTTTAAAAAAGAAGAAAAAAAGAAAAATATTTTTTATAAAAAGCATATCCAAACGATGCTGTAGACATTGAAATTTTGTGAAAGCTCATATCACTGTTCGATTGGTCAACAGTCTAACATTTCAAGCATTTGACCTTTGATTGTACAAGAAATCAAGTTAAAAATGGCATTGGTCCTACAAACACGACACGTGTACATGTTACTAATAAAAAATAGGGTGGGCCCACAGCAACTAACACATGTCAATCCATGAAAGGCCACATCACCACATGATGAGTCCAACCTTTCATCAAATTCAACTTTAAATTCAAATTCAAATTAAACGTCAGAAATAAGAAAATCAAATATTCTTTAATTAGCAAACATCCATTAAATCAAGAGATTCAAATTTGGGAATCTAAAAAGTAAGAGTCCCAACTTTGCATATAAATACAAGGCTCTCATTCATTACAAAAGGGTAATGACCTTCAACCGGTAAAAGTATTGAAGCTCTGCCAAACTCTAGACTTTCAGAAAACCAAAGGATTGAAGTTCTGCCAAACTCCAGACTTTCAACCTTCAAGCATTTTTTAACATTGTGAAAGATTCATCAGGCACAAGACACAAGTGTCCGAGTCTTCCATATTTGAAGCCTGATTTAAGGATAAACGTTAATTGTCCCTGTATCAACATCAAGCCCAAAAATCCCTTGGTTCAAGATCAAGCGTCCAAACCCTTGAATCAAAGTTCACAAAAGCCTTGTTCAAGATCAAGCCCAAAGCCCTCGAACTCAAATTATCTACATCAAATCCACGTGTTTGGAGATAAACCATAAAAATATGATTCAAGATTAAGCTTTCAAGCCCTCGAATCTTCAACCCATAAAAGAATATCGAATCAAATGAATTTATTCTTTTGTAAAGAATATACAAACAGAGGATTGTACCTATTTTTTACATAAATTAATAAATTGATAATTGGACACTTTTCTTGTTCGTTTGATTACAGGACACGAAATTTGTGCGTACATGCGAATGCCTTCATATATGTCATGGACTCATGGTAATTGATTGTGTAGTACTATGTTAGTACAGAAATTTATTATCATATTATTCATAGACATATCTCATTTTGCTTTATCTGTTTATAATTATTTATTTTTTTTAAATTTAAATTGAAGATCTTGTATAACTTTTTCCTCTCATTAACTTTTCCCATTTCTCTCATTTTGATTACTTTTTTTGTTCTATTTTTTTTTAAAAAATTAGTTCTACTAATTTTTTTTTTTCCCTATTGAATAAGATACTATACTTAACTTTTTCCATCTTTCAAACATTTTTAATAATTCTTATACATCAAAGTATTTACTATCTCCACAAATTTAATTGAGATCAAACGATTAAATCTTCTAATCAAAATAATTTTTTTTATATAATTATGTTGATAAGTCACGTGCATCCTGCATGCTTTTGCAAGTAAATATATATTATATAGAAAATCATAAAAAAATTTAATTAATCAAGCATTATAGAGCTGGGCAGGGGTTTGGATCAAGCTTAAAGTTAAAAAACTAAAGCCTATCTAAGAATCAATAAAGTCGTAAGAAGTTTAGCCAGCTCGGCCCATCGAGCAATCTTTACATGCCCAAGATCATCGATTGGTTTAGTTTAAAAAATTATATATATATATATATATACAGACATGATAATATAAGGCCGGCCTTACGCAAAATTGCGTAAGGTCGGCTCCATATGACAAATTTTAGACTACAGTTCATAAAACTGACCGTTGGATTAGATGTCCCACCTCTGTATGTCATGCTTGCAAAAAATCACAGTGATCTGATGGTTGGTTTTTGAAATATGTCATTATGAAAATATGTAACTTATTTGTTCTTCAAAATATCACCATTTTTTTAACGGTAGTTATTTCAAAAACAACCGTCAGATTACTGTGATTTTTTGCAGGCATGGCATAAAGAGGTAGGTCATCTAATCCAACGGTCAGTTTTATGAACTGTGATCTAAAATTATCTATATGGAGCCGATCTTACGCAACTTTACATATGGCCGGCCTTATATTATCATGTCCATATATATATATATATATATTATTTAAAAAATTAGTTCTACTAAACTTCTTTATTTCCATGTGCTATTATGATTTTTTTTTTCTATTGAATAAGATACTATACTTAACTTTTCCCATCTTTTAAACATTTTTAATAATTCTTATATGTCAAAATATTTTTTTATATAATTATAATATTCGCATCGTCCATGTTTTTGCAAGCAAATATATATTATATAAAATTAATTAATCAAGCATTATAGAGCTGGACAGGGGTTCGGACCAGCTTAAAGTTAAAAAACTAAAGCCCATCTAAGAATTAATAAAGGGAGCGGATAATGCAACCCCTTTGAACTAAAAGCCCATCCCAACTATTTGTGATTTTTTACTGTTTTATCAAAAAATACATTGTTTTTAAGAAAACTGACCGCATAATCTATTAGAAAACATTATTTTGAACAACTTTGTAGAAGAAAGCTATTCCAAAATCTATCATTTAAGTAGACTTTTTGGCATTTTTTACAAAATATTATGTAAAAATAATAAATGGTCAAAAAATCTACTTAAATGATAGATTTTGGAAAAACTTTCTTTTACAAAGTTGTTCAAAATGATGTTTTTTAGTGGATTAGGCGGCTAGTTTTCTTAAAAATAATGTATTTTTTCATAAAACGGTAAAAAATCACAAATGGTTGGGGTGGGCTTATAGTTCAAAGGGGTTGCAATATCCCCTCTCATTAATAAATTCTTAAAAAGTTTAGCCATCTCAGCCCATCGAGCAATCTTTGCATGCCCAAGGTCATCCATTACTTGGGCTGAAACCCTCATGCCAAGCATATTACCTGACCATCATACCTAGTGATGTTAATCAATAGGAAAATTCTTAAGTACCAAAGAAGTGTGTCCCTAATTAATGTTAGCCTTTTAATTTTTTTAATCTTCCTTTCATCTTTTTACCACCTCTGGTAAAAAATGGGTGGCTTGTATTGATAAACGACATTAGGGATACAAAAATTAGGGACATGGTATTTCTATGATCAATGTATATAATGAGAAAAATGCTATAGTATCATACATTTTAATATGAAATTAAAAACTTAGCGATGGCTTGTTTTCTCTCTCATTTGACATGCTGAAGAAGGTGGTGGAATGGCACATTACAATGCTCTTTTCCTCTCAAAACAACTTCAAAGTGGCGCCAGCTTAATTAAAACATATTCATAGAGTTTGGCTTCAAGTTTAGAAAATGACAGAAATTCATGAATTCATAGCTTGAAATGTGCATGCGCGTGTGCTTTTTCATAAGACTGAGACCTGTGATAAAATTTCTGATTCATAATTTCAGAATAAAATGACAAACACAGGAAGTACACAACTCAAACACCCACACCTCTTCTGGTTAAAACAGAGGATATGCTCTCCCAGCGTATCAATTCATTTGCTCCAAATTAAAGTTGGCAGTTGAGATCAAGAGCCCAACTGCTCAAGGTCGTCATCTGAAATTGCACAATGAGTTTGGTATTGAACCATTAATAATTAGTCTATATCAAAGCTGTATAATGAGTATCAAATAGAATTCATTTCAAAATAATTTATAACAAAACAAACTTAAAACTTCAAAAGAAAGCGGAATAACTGGCTTCCACATACCCCAGCATAACACAAACAAACATAAAACTTCAAAAGAAAGCAGAATTACTGGCTTCCACATACAACATAAAACAACTACTTGGAAAATGTTTTCAACTTATTGAATACACACATATTAGTATCATTGCTACACACTGCACACATACCTGATAATTGTTGTTCTTTCATTCGGCAGCAAGGTTTCTCCCCATCTTCTTCTTCAGCCAATTTGCCTTCACTGCTATTGCCACAAATATTCGATCTTTAGTTTCATCCACAAATCGGAAATATGCATATCTCCAACTCTTCTTGAACAATAGAACCCCAATAACTCCACATAACCCAGTCATGTAGCCAAGCATTATAACAATGTAAAACCATACTTTTTCGGACTCATCTTCTTCATCCTTTTCTTCATAACCATTCAGAGTTGGAGCTGGAGGCGGTTCATCACCTGGGCATTTCTTCAGCAGTGGCTCTCCGCAGAGTTGAGGATTGCCAGCATAAATGGTTGGATCAACAAGAGTCTGGAGCTGATTGCCAGTCGGAATATGTCCAGAGAAGTTGTTGTAAGACAAGTTCAAATGGCTTAGAAAGTTTAAACCTGCCAAGCTCTGTGGAATTGAACCGGAGAGTAGATTTTCAGAGACGTCAAGAGATTCCAGTACCTTCAAATTCCCAATGTTCTTAGGGATATTTCC
>JAESVK010000214.1:1074837-1108260 GCA_017140935.1 Hamamelis virginiana
ATCAGCACAAGAAATTGAACATATTTGAAGATGTCTTACGTTATTGCTTACTCATCTATATACTTTATGAGGCTTATTCATCCATAAACTGTATGAGGTTGTCAACAGCCATCAACTGTGAATCATTATAACATAGGAATGCATTTCTCACACACTAACCCACAGACAATATTCTATATTAGAACTTGAAGGCTAATGGTACACAGCAGAGTTCATTCAGGTCGTCCAATTTTTATATGATTTTGTTGAATTAGATCCCTTCAATAAGTTGATATAGGGGGCTGTTTGGCAAACTTAAAAACCTGGTTAGTTGAGGATACACCTGCCTGGTTTTTATTTAGTACTGTTTGGTAAGTGCATTTCTTTTTCTGCAAATCAGTTCAATCATGTCCAGAAAATAAGGCATAAACACAGTTTTCTTCAAATCAGCTTAAAAACCTTATAACAGAAAGAGATCACAACAGGCCAGAACCAGTTTTCAAAGTTCCCAAACAGGCCCTTGAGTTCAAAACTCAGCTAAGACATTTCTGGAACAAGAAGTGTTTTTTAAAAAAATATTCCTTATTTTATGTTCTATTATGTCTGACTGTCTGTAGTCAAGGGCAGAGGGAGAGGGGGGTCGAGTGGGGTCAATTGAACCCACCAAGGTTTTTTTTTTAAAAAAAAAAAAAACAAAATTCTCATACATGTTTAGTATTAAATAAAAAATTGCCCCCATTAAAATTTTATATTAGCCCTTTTAATTTGATTTCTTAAAAAAATTTACCCCACCAAATTTTTTACTTTGCCCTCCTATAAGTATATATAAAAATTTTCACTTTTTACTCATGCTTCACAAGTTCCAAACTCTCTCAATCTCTCCCAGTTTTTAAAGCCTTAACGTTCTGACAGTGCCTCAGCTGAATCACCGGTCACCTCCTCGGTTTATTCCAGCTAATGAGTTTGCAAATTGGGTTAGTAAGCAGAAGATATTCAATGTCAAATCTGAGGTTTTTTTTTTTTTTATAATTCAGTTTTAATTTGAGGCGATTTTGCACTTTAGGAAACAAAAAACAGTTAAAATAGATACCAATTTCGATTTTCTTCTTCTTCTTTTTTCAATTTTCTCGGCAACTTAGTGAAATCGATTTTGATCCTTTTTCTTACTGAGAAGTTTACCCTTTAATATAATTTTCAATGATTACTTTTTATATTGTTACTTTCAATTAGGAAAAAAAAAATTGTAAAAAGTTGTAGTCAATTGAATTTAATTTATAAAACTAGAAAACAATAATATTTGATCAAAAGTTGCCCCACTGAAAGAAATTCATGGCTCCAGCACTGACTGTAGGTAGTGCTGATAGATAAGAACATCAACTTACCAACAACAAAACCAATGAGTTTGTAACTCAGATAAATTAATCCACTTAGCCTCATATAAAGGCATAAAGCAGCTACTCACTACCATTTCTGGGAAAGGAAAGATCAAATCAAGTTCATATATCTCACCAACTATAACAACTGGATCATTCAATTTCCGTTGAATTCAATTAGCTTGGCACGCTTTCATTACAAATACAATCTTTTACAGAATAATGTATAATAAGTAAGATCTTTATGATACAATCTTGTGCAGAGCAATGTACAGATGACAGATAAATGACTTAACATGCACAAGTGCATCATAAAAAGTAAAACAACCAAAAACAAAAACATACAGAGCAATGTAAACCCACTCAAAACCAAACAAGAAAATCAAAATTCTGAAAACAGATGTAACTATAATAATAAGCCGAAGAAAATGAGAAGGGGTTTTCATATAAACCTTGGAGAACCAGCATTAATATTCCGATGAAGAATCCGACCACCACCCGAATCCCCGCCCTCAATCAGCTCCCTCAATCCCAAATTCCCAGACTTCTCCTCTTTCTCCTCATCCTTTTCATCATCTTCACTAACACGCGACTTCACCGGCACTCTCTCGAAGTAATTCCCATATATATACTCAGGCGTATACCCATTCTCTTCATCAAACAGCATTATATGCCCGTGCCACTCCCAGACCCGGTAATCGGATCCGGTCTCTTCGTGAAACCCGACACAAATGTGGTGTTCGCCGATTGTAACGGCTTGACCCGAATTGGGTTTGAGAGATTGGGAGTTGCCACTGAGAATGACCCGGATTATCTCCTTTTCGAGCTTGGATTCTTCTTTGGCGAGTTGGGTTTTGGTGTTATCGTCATCGTCGTCTTCGGAGAGGATATTGGTGTCGAAGAGAAGGTCTTCTAGGTTTTGGGATAAGAAGGGGTTTGGAGGGCGGATTTGCAGACGGCCCATTAGGGTTTGAAGGAGGAGGTTGTCAAAGTTGGTGGTGGTGGTGTTGTTGTTGCTGTTGTTGAATGAATTCATGGTTTTCGGGTTTGAAGGAGGATTTTCGGTGGGACAGATAGAACTAAAGAAGAAGGGTTTGAGAGAGAGAGAGAGAGGGTTTTAGACTTTTAGGTGTGAGAGAGAGGCGCTTGTGGGAAATTTGGGGGGAGGGTTCATGGCTCGGACCTTTGAAGAGATTTTGGGATTTAAATATAGCTGGGTGACTGCTGATTGAATGGGCTTTCAAGTTATGGGGATCAACTCGAGACACGTGGAATCAGAGGATAAATACAAAATGGTGAGCGAGGGATGGATGATGTAATTTAGAATAGGGGTGTGCGCGGGTCGGGTGAGGGCGGGTGGAGGGTAAAACCGCCAACCAACCTGTCCTTGGCAGGTGGCTAATTCTCCCACCCACCAACCAACCCGCCAACCTCAATAACCGGTGGATTGGTTAAATACGCCGGTTTCAACCGATGGGTTGGGCAGATTGAGCGGGTGAAGCATTATTATTTTTTTTTTATAAACACCTAAAGTTCTTAAAATCTTTTTAACAAGCAAAAACACCTCAAATTCGTATATAAGAATGCAATATTGTGTTATTTAATAATTAAACTATAATCCAAACAATTCTTCCAATAATAATAAACTAAAGTGCCCAAATAAATTGCCCTACAACAATAGAAGCTACTAACTAGATCAATAATAATAAAGGTTTATTATTATTAAAATCTTACAAACTAACGTATGGTTTCATATTCAAAATTGAAAGAATATCAAATCAAATAAGCGCATATTCAAACTATCATAATAAACATCTATAAAGAAATAAAAAACACTAACTTACAAGTATATCCAATTAAGGGAAAATATAATGTAGTAATGAAATTTATTTTATATAAACATATTATTTATTTATGTATAATTATTTGGCGGGTGGTGGCGGATTTAGGGCGGGTTGTCACCTCGATATCCGCCAACCGATCCAACCCGCCAAAAATTCATCAAATCCATCCAACCCAACCCGCCTAACCATTGTAACCGCGGCTTGCGGATGGGGTCGGGATGGGTCGGGTCGAGTCTGACAGGTTGGGCGGATTTTTGCACACCCCTAATTTAAAATTTTATAATTGGAAAATGCCAAGGCCTTGGCATTTGAACTATGAAAAGTTGAAAACTGTATTCTATTTTCTGTTTTCAAAAATAAAAATAGAAAACTGTTTTTTGATTTTCTAAGTATAAAAATTCGTCTGACACATATAAAATTGAAAATAGTTTTCAAAAAAATAAAATAATGAAAACTTACTTTATGCAAAATTATTATTCATTTTCAATTTTCAGTTTTCAGTTTTCTCGTCTCTTTTTTTTAGTCATGACATTGTACATAATTTGCATTTTTTTTTTTTTTTTGCAACAATATTTATATCCAAATAATTGGTAATTTAAATTGTACACATACTAATCAATCAAAATATGAACATTAGATGAAATAAAGTACATGCATAATCCATTACAAAAATAAGAATAAAGTGTCCATACCACCAATAAGTGTACTACGTACATAATCAAAATGTCTCTTTTTGCTAAAAATATTATCCATAGATAATAAATTACATCAAATTAACAATTAACAGTGTATAATCACTATTACAAAAAAAGCCTACGAAAACCCTCATCCCATCTTACTTCCCGTCCGATTTGGTGTTTACCACATCATAAAATTCTTCGTTTTTATCTCATATTTATTATTGATAAAGATAGTATAAAGATGAGATAAAAATGGCATACGCATTTCTTTCTTATATTTCTCTCTCTTCCATTCTCTCCATTTACCATTAACGGACTGAATTCAAGAGCTGCTTCAAGCTTTCATCGAAAGTGTTTCAGCTTTCGTCGAAGGTACTTCTGGCTTTCGTCAGAGTTTTTACTGTCTCTATTGGAGGTGCTTCAGCTTTTTCTTCTTTTTCACTGTGCTTATTAAAGAAAGACAGTAAAAAACTTTTTGTCTTTGCTAATAAAAACACAGTAAAAATATTTGGACTTCTTTATTGTGCTAATAAGAAAAAAAAACAATGAAAACTAAATATATAAAAAAAAGTAACAACCCAAAAAACACAGGAAAAAAGATAGTGAAAATGATAAAAACACGGTGTATATATATAAGGAAAAAAGACTGTGAAATGATTTTTAAAAAAAAAAACACAGTAAAAATGAAACAAAACAAAACAAATATTTACTGTGTTCAATATTTTCATTGTTGGTATTCTTTTTTATTGTCAGCCAATGAAAAAAATAAAATAAAATAAAATAATAATAAAAAAGACAGTAAAAACCCAAAAAATACAGGAAAAAAACACACTGTCAAAATGATAAAAACACAGTAAAAACAAAAATAAAAAAATACAGATTTTTACTGTATCCAACATTTTCACCATTGGACGGGAAATGGAAACAAAAATTTTGTACGAGACGCCTAGCACAGCTCTTTATAATTTTATAGTTGAAAAATGTTTTGCATCTAATTAGCAATTAACATTAGCATAATGGTTAACTTGGCAATCATGCGCTTAAGTGAATTATTTATATTAGTCTATGTGGCAATAATGGACTTATTTGAAATGTCAATATGTTATATCAGTATAACGAACGAGTCTGAGATACGAGTCTGAGATACAAGTTGGTATTAATCCATCGTATAGTAGAATTCTTTTATTGTTGGATAATATTTTTAAAGCATATTTTTTTAGTAATTAATTTTAACAAAACAAACATCAAGCATCCTCTCATCTAAAACTTTCCCTAATATCTATAAATGCATATCAAGAAATTTCTATCTATTTACTCAAAAATTCAAATAATTTTTTTCTAAAAAGTGCGAAAACATGAATCTTCGAACACTACCAAGAACTAATTTCATAAATTTAGGTGGTAGAAAGAACGATACAACTAGTATTGCAATTTATGTGGCATATCTTCTTAATAAAGAGGAGAAAAATGTTAGGATTTTTTTTTTTTTTTTTTTTATTTTTGCAAAAAGAGTTAAGGACCTTTTTGAGTCGTTAATCATGCAATCTCAACATTTTTTTTTTCAATCCGTAATATCAACAACAAAAAATACACACAATGATCCGATCCGGAATCAAAAACATATGAATCGGAATCCACCCATTATTCGACCCGAAACCGCACCCGCCCAAAAATATGAAAAGGGTCATTTTGTAATAATGGTTGAGTTAATATAAGTAGGCCCAAGGGTTCATCGTTTTGAAAGACCCAAAACCCTACGCTTCGTTCTCTGCTTTCCACTTCGTCGTTAGAGAGGGGGCGGCCGCTGGTAGTAGAATAGCAGTGCAATTCCGAGGTACATTCTCAGCCACCCCTCCACCACCCGAGTTCATAGAATTTATATATATATATATATATATATATATAATATTTGCATATTTTGTTCATTAGGATCATGGGGTTCTCTCTTAGATTCGATCCAATCAGTTTTTTATATTTTTTTCTTTCGATTCATTTTTATATAATCACTCCTTCCTTGCAATTGATCTTATTTTCTGGCATAATCTCTCTCTCTCTCTCACTCTCTCTCTCTCTCTCTCTATATATATATATATATATATATTGGTTGTGATGTGTACTGAATATATCTGGACAGTGGGATCTGCTCAATTCAATAAGTGCTGCGTTTTTAATCATAACTGGCAATCATTTGGCTGTTTATTAATTATAGTTTACATGATCTGCGAAAACCCATTAAGCGATTATTATGATTGTTACTATCATAATCGTTATCGTTAATGTATTCCTATCAGGGATATTATGTACGAAAGTTTTGAACTTTATGTTATTTACATAATTTGTAGTTTAAAATAAATCCTAAGTTTCTGCAAAACTAAAAGAAACTTGAGGGGTTACTTACTGACTTTCAATATCAATGGTGTGTTGGAAGGTTAAACCCAGGATGAGACTTGGGAAGAATTATTCCTTTATAAAATACCCAATGAATAAAAATATGATAGAGTGGAAGAGTCTGATTGGTTAGTCCTTTGATTTGAATGGTGAACGCCTGTTGCTTCTACAGGTTGTAGAGAGAAAAAAAATGATAGTGAAATATGAACATTATAATGATAGAAGCAAAATATTGCTTTATTTTGATTTTTTGCAAAGAGCATGATGATGTTTTGCGTACATTTCTTAGACCACCGAAATTTTTAAAGAGGTTGGGTCATTTATGATTTTAGAGATTTTAAGTAGTGAGGAGTGTCAAGTTCACCAATTTGTTATCTCATCTATACACTAGACTATTTGGCCAATTAAATGATGAAATGAAAGTGTTCATATTGAATGTTGGGTCAACTGCTGTTTCATTTGTCTTGGATGCCATGGTTGGGGCTGGAATTTAGATGCTTGACTTGCTGATGGCGGTCTCTTTATTTCAACTCCTTTGCCCTGTTTCCTCATTGTTAAGCATTTTTCAACATCCAACCTTATCTCAAGTTTAATTTTTGAATAACCTTGTTACTTCTTGGGAAAACTGGATGTTATCTGTTTTCACGGATTCGATTATTTAGATACAAGGATCACCATGGATGCTGTAACTGACAATTCCTTATGCTAATAACCAGGACTCGAACTTTTTTCCATTGATCTTTTTACCTAGTTGATGTTCAATAATACTATGTTAGCCTTCTCTATTTGGGATTTTATAGTCTTTTCATATCATTAGCAGGTTTTGTTTGTCCTTTCTGTATTTGCCTAGGTAACAAGAACACCAACCTGGATGTCACTGTCTGGGTTGGTGGCCTAAAAACAACTGTCAAGTGAAATTGGTTTCAGATAAGATGATATTTAACACAGCAAAAAATGTTAAAAGTGGATATTGTTATGCTGATTATATAATGTAGATCCCATACTCGATGGCCTTAAAAGATCGTGACAAAGTAATGACATTTCATAATTGTATTATTCTCAGGGTTTTCCAATCATGTTAAAATTTTGGCATGTGCACTTGTTTTTTCAACAAGGGTGCTTAAGTAGGTGCTTTGATCATGGTGCATTACTGGTGGTGCAGCATTTTTCATCTTTAATTCATTTGAATACTTTGTATTCCATGCAGTGGCTTGATTTTTTAAGGATGGTGAGAGTTAGTGTCTTGAATGATGCTCTAAAGAGCATGTACAATGCGGAGAAGCGGGGGAAGAGGCAAGTGATGATCAGACCTTCCTCGAAGGTGATCATCAAGTTTCTTCTGGTCATGCAAAAGCATGGTTTGCACTCTTGGCATTTATCTCATTCATTTTCTCCAATTTATCTTTTTATGTTGAATTTGCTTGCTTAGTCATCCTCACCTATATGTACACATTTCTTCCGGGCTTCAGGATATATTGGTGAATTTGAGTACGTGGATGACCACAGATCTGGAAAAATCGTGGTTGAACTAAATGGAAGGTTGAACAAGTGTGGGGTTATTAGCCCTCGTTTTGATGTTGGTGTCAAAGACATTGAGCCTTGGACTGCTAGATTGCTTCCCTCAAGACAGGTTAGCATTCAAATCTTAATATTAATTTTCATAAAAACTTGCTACTTGGAAAATTTGTTGGGGGAGTAAATTATATTCATGACAAGATCATCAGGGTTAAACCATTCTGTTTCGGCTTTGATTATGATTTCTTGGGGTGACAAGTGGGTGTAATTTGCAGTTTGGATACATCGTGCTAACAACATCTGCGGGCATCATGGATCATGAAGAGGCTAGAAGAAAAAATGTTGGTGGTAAAGTTCTTGGATTCTTTTACTAGGCAGAGTTTTTTTTACCATTATGGTTTTGGAATATCGGCCTTACATTTAGAAGTTTTTGGTGCTTGCTGGAACTTTTGTAGTTGAAGATTGTTTCTATGTTTTAATGCTCTGTTTTGTTGAAGAAGAATGAAGGATTTTAGCAGCTATTTATAATGTTACACTTTCCATTCTCATTTATGTCATTGTTCTGTTCATCAACTCTACAAGTTCCTTTGGTCATCTTTTAAATGGCTGGAATTCCCTTGTTTCTTGAGATGGTTTTTTCCCCCTTTTTAATATTGGCCTATGATTCTTCTCCCCATCTTTCCTATACGCACATATGCTTTTGTCTCAATCTGATTCGAACTTCACAAGCGGCACATGAAAGAGCTCTGCAATAACCTGGTAACACTTTAATGGCTTCTTTTATTTTTATTTTATGGGCTCCCCTTTTTTTTTTTTGGGTTGTAGGGTGGGGGTAGAAGCCATTAAAATGTTACCAGGTTATTGCAGAGCTCTTTCATGTGCCACTTGTGAGGTTGGAATCAGATTGAGACAAAAGCATATATGCGTATAGGAAGGATCTGTTACACAAATATTTATCTGATTTCTCTAGAACCTTTAACAATAAATGTAATTGTTGTTCCGGTCAATGTTGAGCCTCTTAATATCTGAGGTTGCTTTAGATTCGACCTCGCATGTTAAACAGTGGTTTTCAACATTGGTTCTCTGTTTACGTGATGGCGTCCAAGGTTTGGAAGCAGTTGAAATAGCCTGAATGAAATTGGCTGCCAAAATCATGTTTAAGGAAACCTAGCTGGGATTCTTAGCATTAGCTGCAATCATTAGGAGGGAAGAAGATGAAAACGGACAGACTTGGGTTGTCAATTTAATTTAATTTTGGATTCAGCTCTCTCTTAGTTGAGATTTTTGTGATTGCCTGGTTGCTTAGTATGGTGCAACATTGTGGGCTTCATGGGCTTGTTGCATTCAATTGGCTAAACCTTGTCGCTTAATATTTCTCTTTCCCTGATATTTAAAAATATATATACTTCTAATTATAGAGGGTTGCAACTTTGGTAGGTTCAGTCCGTCCGTCTTCTGAATCCAATCCGATTGGTGCCTAGGGGGTGTTTGGAAGTGTGGCTAGGAATCTCAAGTCTGGGAATGTCTTAATAGGGAGGAATGGGAAAATCCTTATCCCCTTTCTAATGTTTGGAATGCTGGGAATCAGGAATAAGATTACCATCAAGATTCGTGACTTTTGTTTGTTTGGACTATCAAGATTCACAACAAATATATATTAGACTACAAAATTACCCTTTATCAACCAGAGCATAACTGGTTCTTCTCTGCATCAACTGCCGAGTCGTCTTATTCGTCCCTGTTAAAATCCCCCTGTTCAACTTTAGCTAAATCTGAAGTTTTTGACGCTGTTGAGCCACAAATTCAAAAACCAGACCAACAGAAAACAAACAACCCATTTCAATTTGGACAAGCCTAAATCCCAACAGCTTGGGCTTGGCCACATGAATTATTCTTTCATCTTTTCGAATCTATCTTAAACCCAAAATAACCAAAAACATGCGATCCAAAAAAAACAACCCATCAGCTGGTGGTGAGTCTCCATCAGCTGCCACACCATTAACAAACCCTCTTCAAAAAAACCCAGAGGATGCTAGTTCTCCAAGATTATTCAAAAAACATCTTGCTTTTCATTAGAATAATAATTTTTTCTCTGCCAAAATAAAATATAAAAAAAAAAGGGTAACGAACCATATGTGGCGTAACCGACAGTAGCAGTAGCTCCGGTGAGAGCTTCGATGAGTCCGAAGATGAGAAAACTCCATGATTTCTTCTCGGTTACGTTCGGAGTTGAAGTAGATGGCGGAGGAGTAGTCGGAGGTGGAGGAGAAGTAGGTGGCGGCAGAGGCGAAGAGGCAGAATGTGGCGGTGAAGGAGGCGAATGTCCGGTGAGCAGAGATGCAGAGGAGATGAATGGGATAGACATGGAAAAAAAAAAAAAATATATTGTTGCCTATGATTTTGAAGGGCACGTTCGTCAATACAAAAGATCATAAATTGCATTCCGGGGCTTAAGATGCTCAAACCCACTTACTCCACAGAGTACTGTTTTTACTTTTTAATCCCATTCCCACCGTCTAACAATGGAAAGGGATGCAAACCCCAAACCCACCGGGGCAAAGCGGCCTTCCAAACGCCCCCTTAGTAGTTGGGTTTAAGCTAAAAAATCTCAATGGTTCTTAATTTTAGTGGTATATTTTTTTAATTCGTCTCGTTCAAGAAGATAAAGTTGTACATTTGATTAGCAGTTTAATAGGCTTTATCTATATATTAATACCAGCGTCAACGTTTATAAAGAAGGATTGAAGTGGGTTAAGTTTCTACAATTTTGGAAAAAATACAAATAAGAAAAGTTTTTAGACTATCCAGTTAACAATTAAAATGAAAGGGTTAAGGCCCAAATCGTTTAATTATTTAATCGCCCTAGCATAAGCCCATTTTAGATGGAGTAGATGGACTTAAGCCCATAAGTCAGTCTGATTAGTTAATATTGAGGCCCAAATCATTCAATGGGCCAGGATATTCCCGATTCAGCCTGATGTTAAAACTGAGGCCCAAATTATCTAATGGGTTGCATACGCCCATTTTTTTCTAAAACTTGCCCATAAAATTGAGGCCCAAAGCATGAAATTGGTTGTCGTAAGCCCACTTATCTGAATTAGATGGGCAGATGCAGTTAAACTTTGGCCCAAATCATTAAATGGGCCGAATATGCCACTTATATGGATATTAGATGGGCCTAAGCCCATGAATCAGCCCAATGAAGTTAAAACTAGGGCCCAAACCATTAAATAGGCCGACGTAAGCCCACTTATAAGAATTAGATGGCCCTAAGCCCAATTCAGCACAATGCAGCTAAACAGAGGACCAAATCATTAAATGGGCGGACATAGGCTCACTTATATGGATGTTAGATGGGCTTAAAACCAGCCAGATGAAATTAAAACTGAGGCCCAAATCACATAATGGGAGGCCCAAATCATTAAATGGGCCGACATAAACCCACTTATCTGAACCTTAGATGGGCCTAAGCCCATGAATCCCAAGTAATTAAATGGGCTGGTAGGCCTACTTTTCTGAATCTTAGATGGGTCTAAGCCCATTAAATGGGCCGAACCGATGTCATTCCCACTAAGTTTAACGGTAAGCTAGCTACATATGTGATGCAAACTGATGTTAATAGGAACTGATTTAAAAGGCTATATTTCTGAATAGAAATGTCACATAATCCACCAGATTAGAGTGGCTCTGAAGTTCCATTGCTGTAGACCAATGAAGTTTTAGTTGATATTTTATTAAAAAATAGGACATCTTCACTTTTAAAAAGACAGATGACCGACGATCGTGTAAATAGGGCCTCGAAGAGAAAAACCGATTCAAATAACACTACGGTTGCAAGCTTTTTCGAAACTTTGTGATGGCATTGTAGAAGAAAGATGAGAGTTCAGTATCACAATACAAAGCACAAGCCATTTCCTCTTGCCCTGAATCCCTTATAGAAAAGGCCAATTGAGAGCCAAATATAAAAAGAATAGCAAACAAATAACCTGTTCTAATCACAAATGACAAACTTTTTTCTTTTTTTTTTTTTGTTTTTTCCATTTTTTATACTTTTCAATGAACATTACAGCGGAAAAAATACAACAAATGTCATAAGCATTATAGGAACCAATTCCTCGGAAAATGTACTACAAGCACACATTTGTGAAGCGAACATGCACACAAGTAGAGAGGTATATAGTATTTTCTATAATAAGTGAAAGACTTGTATAATGTCATCTTTCCTATATAAGAGATCCACTCCAAGATGCATCACTTGGTATGATGAAGGAACTACCGCCTCAAGCTCTCCACTATATAGTCCGCATAGAGAGTCCTACACAATCAAAGAAGATGTGTCACGAAACTAATATTATATTTCAGACTAGTCGAGCGTAGAGAGAGCCAATAATCAGTTTCTTCTCTTTTCAATCAAAGTAGGACAGCTGTGTTAGGCTAGTGTTGGAACTTAGATGACTCCTTCCCAAGTTAGTTCCATCAACAAAAAACACGATATCCAAACATTGCTTGGCATCAAACAATGCAATTTCTAAATCACAGACATAAGGATTAGTTAATCAAATATCAGTTGTATAGTATTGGCTTTTAAAACCAGAAATTCCAAATCTGATTTAATTAAAGTATTTGAATCCTGACTCTTCTTAGAATAATCTTGGCATTTCTTACATTTTTCCTTATATAATAAAAATTAAAATTTCTAGTTCAACCAATTTAACTACATGCATGACAGTAAGAGGCCAAACCAAGCACCTCTTCAGTTCCTTATAAAATTCGGTGACTATAGTTTTCTCTACCTAATGAAAGAACAAGTAGTGTGTAAACAGGAAGAGAAGATTATCACTTACATGGAATGCTGGATTGCTTCATAGGCAGCAGTGGCAGGCAGAAAGTCATTAACTGCAACTTCCTTATTCTCATTTTTCTTGTCTGATCATTTTGTAAAGGGAAAAAGAACATGAAGTATACCAATTTGTAGGCTTTTATAAAAAAATGATTTTACAAAAATCTTTGTATACATCTTAAAAAACTTGCTTGCGAAGAATTAAAAATTCTTGAAAGGATACAGTCTTCAAAGAAGCGGCGAATCTCAGCCAAACGATGCGGTGGGAGCTCCTTGATATCAGAGTAGTGCCGGTACTCAGGATCATCAGCACAAACAGCAATTATCTTGTCATCTTTTTCTCCCTGTGTTAATTTAAGTCAAATACTTGTTGAAGGGTAAGAAAACACTTCTTATGATCTTGTCTATATCAGAATATGTACCTGATCAATCATGGGCATGAGGCCTATGGCTTTAGCACGAAGAAAGCATCCAGGAAGAATTGGTTCCTGTAAATGTTCACAATATGTTATCTATTAGCGAGTATGGTTTGTGCCGAAAAAAGAAAGAAAGAAGAAAAAATAGAACATTGAGAAACAAAAGACATCCAAAAAAGAAAAGAGACTTGTATAAATGCTGGGTGGCTTCACCAGCATGTGCATATGGCCTACAAAAATGTCAAACTGGATGGTCCACAAAAGTGGACCATTTAGTGTCCAGAATGGTTATGACTTATGACCTCAAGATATCACTCCAATTCCAGATCCTCGGCCTTCAATATACTGTCCTTAGGTGGTTAAGGTAACCTGAGAGATGATTTTGGGAAGTGACTCCCCCAAGAGGTGGCCACATCACAATGGATCAAGTTGATCAGTTGATGAACCAGAACACATTATGCAGTGTCCTTCACAGCAAAATTTGGCCCAGAAATTTGAATCCATAGAGCTTAAAGTATAAATGGGAAAGGGTCCTACTGAACTCCCACAACTCATTTTGGAACTTCAAAACCACGGAAAATAATATGGCTCCCATAAAAGATTTTCGCCTTAAAGAAATATCTAATTGACAATCATAATGCCGAGGTTTTTATGCCACCGACATTTCATATGACCATTTACAATGGTTGTGAACTCATGCCTGGGCCAAGGTTTACAAGCAACAAGCTTGTGTGGGAAAACTAAAAGCCAAAGTACACAAATTGAAGGATGTCGAATATTACCTGTGCAATAACTTAACTTACCCAACCCAATCAATGGGCCCTGAGGATAATCAAGAATCAGATTATGCATAGGTTAACCGTTTCAATAAATATTGATTACAAATCCAATCCAATTCCAACTCATTATGAGGCGCTTATAAATGTATGTTGATTCCTTTAATGGTTTGCATGAATGTTCAAGTTTCAGTCCTTCATACATTATGGGACATTTACTACTCCAGGATTGATGTTAGAGATGGGTTCAATACCTTCCATTTCATCCAATTCCTACTGTTTATAATAGGGTTCTAGTTTAAATATAGTGTGACCCAACAAGAAAATAGTGTGGACACCCTAATTCCGGCTTCTTTAAGCACCTTATTGGTAAATATTTATATTGATATCTTCCAATAAATAAACCTTCTTTTGGAAGCTAGCTGTGGGTTTCAATCTCACCAGTGCATGACTGGTGAAAAACCTTGCTGGTTTTAGCAAACGATCTAAACACACAATGATACCCAAAAGTGTTTCCAATCATGCATGCAGAATACAAATAAATGTGAAAATGAAAACATTAAAAAAAAAAATTGCACACATACTTGCATGAGAACCAAGACATCGATGGGGTCATTGTCCTCGCAGAGGGTACGAGGGATGAAGCCATAGTTGTGAGGGTACACAACCGATGAGTAAAGTACGCGGTCAACCTGCACATATTTGTACCAATTAACCAACCAGAATGAATCCACAAAGAATACCAAGAAAAATGCCACAATCAATTACCTTGATCAGTCCAGTTTTTTTGTCGAGTTCATATTTCACCTTGCTCCCTTTCCCTATTTCAACCACCTGCAGAAATTACCCTCTTTTTTTTTTAGCTGGAAGCTTGGCCAAGTGAGAATGCCAATTTATTTATAAAATTATGTAAAATGTGATAAAAGTATAAAACCGTTTCACATATGAAATGGGCCTCATGTGGAAAAAATTATTACTGTCAGTTAGCATCTCTGCATGTGCATGATACATATTCATTTATCAATCAAACACATGCCAGAACTGTGTAAGATTCTTGTTAATTATATACATATAATTCAGTTTTATTGCAAAAAGGGACAACAAAACCATAGTGCTATATAATACTACTAATGGTTTTAAGTATTGGGTAACGGACCCGTAACGGTAACGGTAAAAGTATAACGGATATCGGGTGATACGTAACAAGTATCAGGCACAAAGACCGTGATTTTTTTTTAGAAGGGAAATCCCTGGACCAAGCGAAAGGTCCTATGTATGATCAAACCAAATATGGTCCAACGACCAGTTTTTGTTTCGCACATCAACCCCAAAAGTAGTCATACACATATTTTCACCTTGTAATAGTGTATATTAATAATTTTAAAGAGTTTTGGTGATTTATACAACAATATTTATACACTTGTAGTTTATAATTTTTATATTTTATTTTTAAAAATACTTTTCAAATACTTTTAGAAAATTTCTTATAGAGAATTTAGAGATTTAAATTATATTAAATATTTTTATAATTTAAAAAAAAAATCATAATTTTAAAAAATTTATTTTTCAATATATTTTTATATATTTTATGATTTATAAATTTTTAAAATTATTATTTTAGATTTTTATTTTATAATTTTTTCAAATATTTAACAATTGTTATTAATTTTTAACATAATTTTACAAAAATAAAAGAATTTTTAAATGCTTTTTATATTTTTTTTAAATGATAAAAATAATTGCAAAATGAAAAAATATAAATATAGAATAAAATAATTAAAATATAATAATAATTTTAATCTACTTTGACTTTTCAAATCTCAGACTTCGAAAGAAAAAAAAAAGTAAGAAAAGTGAAATGATGCTGGAAAGCAACTATTGGGCCGACCACCATATATATATACATATAGCTCATATCTCCGGTGACCTCCAACGGAGGCAACAGCTTCGTCGGTGGCCGGCGACTGCACCCTGCTGTACCAGCGACTACATTGGCGACTACAAAATGGGTTTTTCTCTATTTACTCTCAATTTGTGGTTCTCTTCTTCTCCTCTGCCAATGCTAAATTAATCAACTCAAATCTCAAAAGACGCATAATAATCTCCTCTTCTTCATTATTCATATTGCTGATTTTTTTTAAGCCAAAAAAAGTTGGAAACAGCCGATACGTAACGTCTGGTATAACAGTATATCAGCCAATACAGGCCTATACGTATCGTATCGGCCCGATAAGCTGTGAATTTCTATTCGCATAGAGTAAGGGGGAGAATCACGTACAGGACCTTCAGAATTCCGATACGTATCGCCCGATACTTATGGTATCGCTTGATACTTAAAACGCTGCTACTACAGCAGATTCTAAATTAACAACTTGTATTGGTTTTTTGGCAATTAAGACATGCAAATTCTGGTGAACTATACATAAAATACAAATCTTTACTCATTAGACCACATGCTACATAGGCAGTTAGTCACATTTATGGTGAAGATTCATGCTTCATATTTAGTAAGCTATAAGCTTACTAGAGTCATCAATGAGATACAGATGGGAAATGCTTTATGTCCTAAAAAACTTGTCCCAAAAGTGAATCCCAAGCTTATTATAACCTTCTCTTTTATAGCAAATTCTTTATTGATAATAAATGAAGGGTCATAATTTATTTGGAATGCTTTTTTGAAACAATTTTTTGGGATATATAGCATTACTGGATACAGATGAAACTAAACAGAATCTTATCTTAGATTGTTAGATATTAAAAATGTCATAATTAGATCGTCATATAGACTATAGCTAGCATTAAAACCGTCACGGTAATTTAAAATTAAAGCATCCTTACACAGTTAAATATCGTTGGAGCTCCAGGTCCTGCATTGATATTACCAAAACAAGAGTTATTTGATAAAATAGAGCATACACCAATTCATTAAAAATGCATTACTTTAATGAAATTGAATACCTATCTCAAGATCATGCCAAGGGTGCGCAGCCACAGATCTCCTGGTCATAGATGAAAGTATTCTTTCATTAAGAGGTGGATGGGGATGGGAATGGGAATGAGAGAAGTGATGAGAGTCAGGAGCTTTGGTGGGAGTCTCAATTGGTGGAGTCATAACTGCAAGCTGAAAATACATGTAATTATAAAATTCTAAATACAGGAAGGTTTTTTGAATTATACCATAATGCAATTAAAGGCATTTATTTTGCAAGCTATTTTATCACACACACAGTAAAAAATATCATAGTGCCAAATCTTGAAATGATACCCTCAAAAAGTCTTTTTTTCACAAATATTATAATTTTTAAAATGGAGGATTTATGAAAACAAAAAACTGCAAGATAAAAAACTTCAAAGAAGTAAGCAAATGACTTTTGGTGCTCTCCCGGTTCCCAAGATGATTAGTTTTGATAGTTCCAGTAGATGATATTGATAACAAGTGACATGAGAGATGCTTGATTCCTTAGGGGGATACTTATACAGATCATATTGGATGCAAGCATAGAATCAGATCAACTATAAGGTCAAAATTCAATATCAAATAAATGTTATATTAAGCATACAACAAAATTGGGCTTAAATCCAATATGTGGTATCAAATTTCAAAGAACGAACATGTTTACTCCCCATCAGTTAGTGAATCTCTACAAAACACATTTATTCCCCAAAACTACGAAGATTGCTTCCAGGCCCAAATATGAGTCACTGGTTCTGATACGGACTAAGATACCCTAGAGAAATGTTCAAGCAATAAACAATATTGATTTCCTTTTTGTTCATCACCATGTAAATGCTGGGTTTTTTTATAAGCCAAATGTCCAGTAACGCTGCAACATTTCATTGTTCATCGCCACAAAATTGTCCAGTGGATAAAGGGACCAGGGTACTGTATCTGACACAGAACCCATTCAATGTCATGCCAAGTCACCACTAAAAAGGGTTTGAGACCTACCATTTGATGTGTCAAAATCAATATGATTTCAAGTCAACATAAAAAAAGGAAACAGACCAACTATTTGACAGGTCACATTTAATTAAATCCAACAACTAGGGAAGTTGGGATTGGATAGGCAAATTCCTTTTTGTCATTCAGTAAAATTTGGAAATTCGCTGTCATGAGGTGCAACTAAAGGATTTTACACTAGCCATCTAAAATTACATTTTGACTGGATGTGCTTTAATCATCTGAACTGCCTTTTTTCTCACAAGTTCCTTATTGATTTCTTTCCTGTGCATTGCACATACTAAGCATACACAAATCACAAATGCCGACCATAACCTTCAGAAATGAAACAGGAACTTTACATTGACAACTGTAAGAACCAGAAATAGTATTTTTACTATCACCATGTCCATGACTAAATAAAAGCATAGAACACACAAGCAGGTGCTAATCAATGATATGCAGGAGTGCAGGACAGTAAAGAAGAGATAGAAACAATAGAAATAAAAACCAAAAGCAGTTTCTGGAATCTAGGTTTCATGAATAACAAGTATTCAAATTCTTTAAGAATTTTTATCACCCTAACTTTCATAGATTGAGCAATGCATTGCATAGAAGTCAAACAATATGTGGAGGGCACTCGGAATTAACTGACAAGATCAAGTAATGTAACCATCAGTATAGGGAAACGGGTAGAAAGAAAACAAACATTTTCTGTCATCCAAAATGCAGATCTTATAGACAAATAGCAATTTCTAAAAGTTCATCACGGTTCTAGTCTTCTAGAGTTCCCAACCATTAATGTACTGACGAAAATGAAAACTAAACTCGAGCTTTTTGTAATTGAAAAGAAATGACAGAGCCTCCACACTCCTCAATGAATAAGACACAAGACTTCAGTGTTTCTTCCAAAATTAACAAGCAATTAAACTGGGATCAATTACTTTCTAATCAAAAGTTTGGAATGCAGAGACAATCAGACGAAACAACTATCCAATCACATTCACACACAAACCGTACGGAAAACCAACCATCTAGTAAAAACAAACACAGATCTGCCGTGAAACAGAGCTTGCATGAACAATCACAAAACGCAAAAGGAATTCCATTCAAAGACTCCTACAATATTGGAAATCAACAAGATATCAAAACGATAAAACACTGCCTATATATCTTATCTAGATATATAAACACACGCAGACACACATATATGCATGTACATATTCATAAGAAAATTCTAGTACTCAGAATCAGTATATATCCAACTGATCTCGAAAATGAACAAGGCATTCTAACAACTCAACACCATATCTATCATACATATATGCATATATACATTTAACGAGATAAGAACAACCAGATCCATGAAAAAACAGAACCTAAATCAGCAGCAGATGAAATAACTCGAACAAAAAGCAGCATTAAATCGTACAGACAAAATCTCAAAACCCTAGACGACTATCCATAACGCATAAACACATACCTGTAAAACAACACAACCTCTGATCTTTAAACAAAGCTTCTCCAACGAAGAAGCTTCAATCAAGAGAAAAACTCAGAAAAAGAACTCAGATCTCCAAAATGTATGAGAGAGAGGAAACCTAGCGACGGCACTGGAATAGAGGAAAGCTGGAGGTGTACGCGTTCCCGCTCTATTTGCTTTCCCTCTTTGCCATTTTAAAGGCAGCGAAAAAAGGAAAAAGAGAAAATTCTTACGTTTCGAAGGAAAATTGAAATGGAATCGGTAGATTCTGGGGAATCGAATTTGATGTGCTTCCAGCTTTGCAAACTTGGTGCGTGGATGTTTCTGATTGGATGAGAGTGGGACCCACTGGGGACGGAGACGGACTTCCTAACGGTCGTGCCGTGCAGTTTCGTCTCTATGTCATCTTAAATTTGGATGGTGAGGAGTCTCCGTTACGGCTTGATTCGGACAATCGAAATAAATGAAATTTTTTAAAAATAAAAATAAAAAATAATGAGAAGTGGTCTGAGCGGTGGAGTAGCTCTCCTGTGTGGAATTCTCTACACTCCCACACCGTTTCAACCAATGGACATATGCATTCCACGTTATTAAAAGATCACAAATAATTGTGATCATCATTCTCGACCATACAACAAAATTTGGATTTTTTTTTTTTTTGTTCAAGTTTGGAATTAGTTAATAAATAGTAAGAAAGATATAGTATTCTTTCACGATGAGTTGTATACAACCAGATTTGGATTTGCTGTTAATTACCCTTTTGATCGACACATTGTTGATCAATCTAGTGTGGACAAGCCTACACTAATAAGTTACAATTAATAAAAAAATGTTTAGATTTGAGCTGATTTTAGAAATAACAAAAATACAAAAATATTAATAGACCTTCATATGACCAGTAGCAAAACAAATTTTAAAAATCTGACCATTCAATTATATAACTATATTATGTATATCGCACCTGTCGACTATCACAATGATCCAACAATGAGTTTCTGAAAAAACGGACCAATAAAAACTGATGATAATTTGACAAACAATACAGTCATAGTTTTATACAGTGACATTTAAATAAAAAATCACTTTTTAGATTACTGTGATTATTAATAAAAAAAGTAAGTGAGAAACATATAATTTTTGCTAATAAAAATTTATCCTTTAGTGTTCAGGTCAAGACAATAAATGAGGACATTTGGACCCTTTCAAACCATTATGTGGAAGCATTTCAGCCATTGATATAGATGCTTAATAGGTGTTGATCAAAAGGGTGATCAACAACAAATCCATACCCTATAAAACCAGCTAAACTATGGGTGAGTTTCACAAAATTTCTCTCTTCAAATTTGAATATATAACATTTTTTAAGTGTGCGTTTGGAATTCACTCTTTTATATCCAGCACTATAAGTCTACTTTATGTATGTTTTATATCATCTAGCAAATTAGATAAATTAAAAAAAAAAAAAAACAAATAAGTGAAAAAAACAAGCTTCTTAATTTAAGAAACTAAAATAGTAAATCCTTAAATTGTGTAGATTTATGAGAGCATCTACAATGCTAAAAGCCATTTTTGGTTTGCTATCGTAAAAATGGCTAGTCATGGACTAGATGTGCTCCAATACTCTTTGTTTCTATATCTCTCTTCCTCCCTTTACCAAGCACAATTCCCAATAAATTTTTTGTGTCCTGTAAGCTAAAATTAAGGGATGTTTGGCTAATGTATTGGAGCATGCAACTTTCAACTTTAAACTTTTAGCTAAAAAATGGCTTTGGCTCTCCTGCCTTTAGCTAATGCATGGGCGATGCTAGCTCTAGCACCTTGTCCCCTCTATTTATAAAACTCGATGAAGATTTTAAAAGAAACTATTTATTAATTTTTCGTATATTAAGGTTTTATGTGTTACTTGTTCAGTTTTGAAATTCAAGAAATTACAGTATAACTTGAATATAATTGACGGGAATTTCGTCTAATTTATAAATTATCTTAAAATTATTCAAAATAATTCAAAAAATAATTAGAAATTTATTCATAGTATTTATAAATATTTGAAAACAATTCAAAAAATATAGAAATATATGGGTTAGATTAGGTTTCATGTGCTGTGGACACCAACCGTTGGTACCCTTATCATGATGGGTGGTGACCCATGGAATTGAAACTACACTCTTGTGGGTGGTGGAAGGGGTGGCTTTGAAGCAATCTCATCCCCATAAGAGGCGCTTCAATTCTACCATATATATATTTTCTAGCCATGTGCTACGTGTGAATGACTGACTGTCTACGGTATATCCATACATGACTCAGTGCTGGCACATTTTTTTTGACTTTGCAAATACCTACAAGTCTTCTTCTTACGTTAAGACCAGCTGCAGACTGGTTCATGATATACACACACGTAAAGGCTCCGCGGTTGGAGATGACGTGGTCGATTGTTCCTTTAATTTGTTGACTTGGCCCTTAATTGACTAGTTGATTCGATGTGGAAATAACGTAACGCGGTCAATTACCGGAGTGTTTACGGTCGGTCGGTCTCCTCTATTTAAGTGATTTATTCAATCAGTATCATAGCTTTCCTTTTTGGACCTTTACAGCGTTGGAAATTTTCGTACCTTCCTAACGAAGTTAATATCTTTTTTTTTTTCTAGGGTCTGTTTGGACTTTTACTTTTTATTTTTTTTTTAAAAATTTCTGAGTGTCATATTTTAAAGTGAAATAATTTAGTCAGTTATATTTAACTAAAATTAGCTAAGAGTTTAGAGCCATTAAATTTCTTTTCACAAGGAATATTGCATTAAGTGAGAAATGATCCAATGACCTAAACCCCTTGCTAATTTTATTATGTCTGACTAGATCGTTTCTCTACTTTTAAAATTTTAAAGTTGAGGAATTATAGAAAGATATCAAAATTAAATTTTTTTAATAAAAAATAAAAAATAGATGCTTATCCAAATAGGCCCTTATTTGTTAATTTAGTAGTATATATTTTCATTTAAAAAAAAAAAGTTTTTGAGTTCGAGCATATAGCTGGAAGCACACCAACATCTATTTATTAGTATTAATAAGTTTTTAATATTTATTTTCAAATATACTTTTTAATAATGGGATCTGACAATTAACTTTATATGAGTTGCCATGTCGAATAAAATCATAATATATTATTTATTTGCAGTAATTACATGAATATGTTATTTATTATTATACTACTCGTCTTCCTTTTATGAAGGAGGATATAGATCTACACTTTAAAATTATAATCATATGATGCACTCAATAAAGAAAGAATATTTCGATGGAATAAGGTGAAAAATATAAATTTTGTATTATGGTATTTGGCAGGTTGTAATTGTCATTGGCTGGCGAGAAAGGCTCGTGTTTCTTGAATCGGCATATTAAAAAGGGAAGGGAGATACAAAAGATTAATGAGCTGGTGGGTACGTTTTTAAGCATTTCAGGGACAAGACATGGTACCAGACGGCATTCATTATCGTGCCCCATTCCGCATTTATCGTACAAATGCAATCTTTCAGTCTCGATAGTCGGTACCATTTAATAGGGGGAGTAAATATTTCATTTTATTTGTGCAGTATAATCATCCCAACCAGCAGTTAATGTTGCTCTTTGAGCATCTTCAAGACTCCAACCGTGAAAAAAAAGGTCTCCTTAGCTATGAGCTATTTTTGAGAGCACACAATGAAAACAGGTTTTCCAACACAGTCCCTATCATCCTCGCTATTATGGATGGCTCGCTATCCTGTTCACCACAATTGGCGAGCACCTCTTTCTCGCTATTTGATTAATTGGCATTAATTTAATCAAGGGACAACGATCACATGAACCTTAACACCATGGATGAGCCCTTACAATGCGGAGCGATGAAAGTGGAAAGGTGGGCAATGACTCTCAACAATGTTGGAGATGCTCTTATTTGTAGTAAATTCCTTTAAGTTAGGGCATGGTGCTACAAAAATGGAGAGCCAAATCATTGAGTCCGAATTTTTTAGTGATCTGAACTTAGATCACCAAGTAGCGATCATTTTAGTGTGATCAAACATATATTAAAAAGTAAAAATCAATAAAAAATCAAAAGATCTAAGTCAATTTTAAAAATAACAAAAATACTGAAATGTTAATAGACTTCCATATGGCCAGCTGCAAAATATATTTTAAAAAATTGAAGTTAGATTATAGACCCTCTTATGTATGTTAGGCCTGCCAAAAATCATAGTGATTCTGCAGTCAATTTATGAGGAAAAAAAATGATAGTGAAAAAATGATGATATTTTAGAGAGCAGAGTAATCACTATTTTTTATAGTAACATTTTTTCAAAAAATAACCGTTGAATCACCATGATTATTGCTCAAAAAATGAGTGATCAGAAACACATAATTATTGCTAAAAAAATTGTCTTTTAATACCCAAGTCAATACAAATAAATAAGGACCTTTAGATCACTCAAGGCCTTGTGTGGTGTCATCTTAAAGGCGTATCACTACATGGTCATCTAAATTCAAATCACTAGTAAATTCGGACTCTTAAATTATTACCCAAAAATGAATTAGTAAGCATTGCCCACTTTTTGCCTTTTTACAAACACCCATACGCGGTTTACATGATAATTTTTCTCATAATACATGGGTATCGATATATTTCTATGCACTCATATCCAAATCCGAAATCTTTCTCTTAAAAATATAAATAAAATTTGCTAGATCAATAAATAGTTAGTATATTTTATCTCTGTTAAAATCGTGGGGACTGGGAAGGGGATAGCGGGACGTTAACCCTTGTACAAGTGTGTTATCATTTGAATTAGGAAAAATGCTAACGCTAATGCCACCACACTTTAACAATGTTTCCATTGCATATTAAATTGTACAAATAATAATGATTGTTGATATGACATGATGCGTTAACATAATTCATATGGTAGTAAGATAATGCACTATGATGATTATTATGGTAGTAAAATTGAGGAGTGTTCCACTATTAGTTCCCTTTTTTTTTCAGATAATGCAAAGTGTTTCCACTTTAGCTTTTGCCATAAAGCATGCAGCAGATTTTGCCTGCTTTTTTCAAAGATTCATTTCAATAGTGATTTCCAAGCAATTTGTAAACTAAAGTGGTCAAATGATGACCAAGCAAATTCTAATATAGATTTGGACGGATAATTAGAGCCATTATTTGTTCCAAACTGATCACCCATGTGTTCCCTTCTGATTTGCTACTTATGGTAGAACAGATCTACATGTGTTCTGGTTTAATGGTCTCAGAGTTCTAGTATGTGTGGATCGAATAATCTATGGATCTTCAATTATATTGTGTATATATTGAGTATTTTGGTATTTTGCTTGAATATTGGGAGTGGTACGATGTGTCATTTAATTGTAGTGTAGAGATAGTAAGGGCCTATTTACTTCGTGAAAATTTTTGCAATTTTCATTTTATTTTTAATAAAAATGAAAAACAGCCTAAAAAACGTGTTTACTTGAAAAAAAAATTAAAACTATTTTCAAGAAAATGAATTCAGTTTTTAAGAAAATGTGAAAACATAAAAAAAAACGTTTTTTGTATTTTCACGAAAACTAAAACCAAGGATTATATCGTGGCAATGCTTATAAACATAGAAAAAAAAATATGTAGACCAACCGTAAAACCAAAAAATAAAAATAATAAAACATATAGAGATAATATATAGTTTTAGTAAAAGCATTTACACTATTTTTAGATTTTGAAAACAGTTTTAATTTTTGCAAAGTAAACTCTTTTTCTAAATTTTGAAAATTGAAAATGAAAACTGTTTTTAAAAAATTTTCACAAAAAATAAAAATTATAAAAATTTTCATGAAGTAAACACGTCTAAGATTCTAAGTGCTGAAAATATATATGGTCTCTCTCTCTACTATGTTTTGTGAAATTTATGAGTATTTTCAGTTGATGATCATTTTTTGAAACTATTATATTGTTTTCACAGTTATGGGGTTGGTTTACTTTTGGACATGCTTCGTTTGCTCTCCTTTTCTCCTTCGGACACATTTGGCATGATGTTAGAACCTTGTTCAGAGATGTTTTTGCTGGTATTGACCCAGATTTGGATGCTCAAGTGGAATTTGGAGCATTTCAAAAACTCGGAGATTCAACTATAACTACAAGAAGACAAGTTGGAAGATTATTAAATTGGAGCAGATGTAGTTGCTTTTGTTTTGAGGGGTGGATTTGTTTTGGAAGGGAATGTGGGAGAACTTTGTTAATTTTAGAAAATTGTCTTTATTGATGTATTTTTATGGTTTTTTCTTGTGTGTATTAGTACTCTTAAAAGTCATAGAATGTAAACGAATTTGAATTGTGAGTTTATTTGAATGGAATATGCATTTTCCTATCTATTCAAATCGTGTCAAAATTAGATTCAATAGTATATTTATACAAATAGAATTTCAAGTGAAGAAATAATAATTATTTAAAAAAAAAAAAACCTGATTTATCTTTTATGACATTTCTAAAATGCCATTAAAAGACCTAATATTTGCACCATTTACGGCATTTCTGAAATCCATGAAAAGTTCATTTGCGGCGTTTTTAAAAAGCCCTGAAAATAATTTTTTTGTGGCATTTTAAAAACGCCCTAAAAGGTTTATTTGTGGCATTTTGAAAACGCCATGAAAAAGTTTTTTGTGGTTTTTTTAAAACACCGCCTATTAACTTGAACCTTTTGCGGCATAGTTCCAGACGGCATATTCTGCGGCGTTTCTAAAATGCTGCGAAAGGTCATTTACGGCATTTTTAAAACGCCACGAAAGATGATTTTTGTTGCAGTGTCTTATTGTAAGTTTTGCTAACGTGGAATGCCACATTAGCAAACATGAAAATTATATATATATATATATATATTTGAGTAAGTTCTATCAAAGTTCTATAATCTTCTCAATTATTTCCGGTAATGAGTTTGTAAATTGGGTCAGTAAGCAGCAGAAATTAAATGTTAAATTTGAGATTTTTTCAATTTAGGTTGATGTGAGTTTTGCATTTTTTTGGAAATCAAAACCAATTAAAATATATACAATTTCTTTTTTTTCAGTTTTCTCAGCGAAATTGATTTTGACATTTAAAAAAAAAAATGCAAATGGGTGGATGAGCCATGTTGATATGCCTGTATTGTTAAATTTGCTTAGGAGTTTAGTCTTTAATAGATTTTTTTATTTTTTTTTATTTTGTTACTTTCAATTCAAACAAATAAAATTTTCACCCCCACTGAAAGAAATTAATGGGTCCTTGCCCACATCCCACGAACATCATTTTACAACTTACAGTTTTTTAAAAAATATATATATATATAATTATGACAATGCAAGAATAACGTAAAATGTCATGTTAGCTATCATATCCACATGATTATTAGAGAAGTTGAAAAAAGTATTGAATTTATTTCCTTCCTAAAAATGTACATTTACTCTTTAAATTCACTGGGATCATCGACACGAATGTCTCATACAATCTTACTACTTTAAAGAAATACTGTATATTTTTTTAAATGTCTTTTGAAGAATAAAAAGAAGAAGTAAACAAATAAATTAAGAGCATATAATGATTAATGAGAGGGCATGTAGATACCTCCGAGCCGCATGGGCGCTGGCTTACTGTGCCCATTTCCCGTGACACTGTTTATGCCCGCCAGACTAGTCATGAGCACCAGTAATTCCACCGTGAATGGAACGTGACATGCGAAGGGTGACGCATAGCAATAAGATCAAACGCACCATCTCCCATCCCATGTACATTTTTTATGACGACGTTGTACGAACTTTCACTCTGGGCATGCGCACCATGATGATCCTATTAGGTGCTTTACACGTGTAGACGGCACCATGAGATCGATATAGCAGGCCATCATGTTTTTGTTTTCCTTGTGCGCTAGCATCTTTAATGAAATGCCATTAGATCTGCCATTGTTAAAATTTAGTAATATTAAAATAAATTACTTCAATATATTAATATATTTTTTATTTGAATTTTATGTTAGTGCATCGGCCCGTCTTTGTGGAACTTAGGCTATGTTTGGTTGGCCGGCTTCGACGCTGGGTTTGGGGTTTCATACCCCAAACCATCCCAAACCATTGTTTGGCACAACAGAAGGACGCCGTGCAACGATTCCGAGCGGCTCAAAAGCGTGGGTTTGGGAAGCCTCTTCACAGATTGGGTTTCAAATGGCAAGACTGGGTTTGAGTTTACAATGTTTCAAAATGACCAGCGTGTCCTTAGTTATTGCACAATACTAAAATCAAATACCATTCAAGTCCCTCTCATATCTTGAAAAACGGGGTTGCAGAGGAGAAGAGAGGAAGAAGAGAAGAAGAAGAGAAGAAGAAGAAGAGAGGAAGAACAGAGCACGTCGCCACTGCTGCAAGTCGAAGAAACGCCGCTGCTGCAAGTCGCCGCTGCTGCGCCGCCGTCGAAGAAACGCCTCTGCAAGTCGCCGTCGAAGAAACCCCGCTGCAAGTCGCCGCTGCCGCCGCTGCACGTCGCCCTCCCCTTTCCCCTCTTTCCCCTTTCCCCTCTGCTGCTGCGTCTACCTGTTTTTCTTTTTTTCTTTTTTTGTTTGGGTGAACAAACACACGCACACACACACACATATATATATATATATAGCTGCTGAACTTGAAGCTTGATTTATGTGTGATTATTTAAGCCTTTTTGTGTTTTTTTTTTTTTTTTTGGTAAGTGTGATTATTGTTATTAAGGAATTTTTAGTGGTTAATAAATTTTTTTGGGTTAAATATTGAGCACAAAAATGGGGGGTAATTTTGTAATTTAATTTATATTTGTTGTGATCCAAACTGTCCAAACAAACAAAGGCCAGGCATTCCCAGGCTTGAGATTCCCAGCATTCCAAACACTGGTTTGGGTTACAAAGTTACAAACCCAAACCCCCGGATTAGACATTCTCAGGTTTGAGATTCCTAGCCCGCGTACCAAACGCAACCTTAAGTGTTCAAATTTGCATGCTTGCATTGGATCAAACTGAAAGGATTGGATTGCAATTTTAGCACATAAAATCAATGTTATTAATCTCGGATTAGACCTGTTGGTTCAACAGGATGAACCGGAACCAGTCCCCTCCGGTTGATTAAATCCACAAAAGTCCATACATCTCAAAAATCACTCTCTTTTGCAAAATTCGGTCGACCCGCCGATTTAATGGGTTTATCAACGGTTCACTTGAACCGACCAATTTTTTCAATTTAGTAAAAAAACCAAAAAAAATAAAATTGAAATACCCCCAAAATTCTAAAAGGGGGCAACTCTCAAGACTGGATATGAATTGATTTGTTTGGGAAAAGAAATAAGATAAAAGTGGCAAGAGGGGTAACTCTCTAAAATAATAAAATGGTTAAGCTGGGAGCATACTAGCACCCTCATGACCCTTTTTTTTTAGTTGAACTAATTTGGGAAAATGATCAATAGGTTCCTGATTATGGTTTTTTTTATCACCAAGTCCAAAGGATAAAATTTTATACCGATAGGCTCCTCCAGGTCAACTTTAAAGTCAACTAATAAGAATAGATTGTCTATAATACCCTTTCCTTAATTTAAGCTTTATTTTAGTTAAGATAATATTACATTATTTATTTTGATTAGGTAATTTAATATTTGAATATTATCACTCACGGTTTTGGGGTTTATGTTTAGGTAATGTTTTGATTTTTATTTGAATTTGAATTGTGATAAGGATTGCACGTACACGGACCTTGTCCACACTCCAACCCCTTCTAAAATAGAGAGAACTCCAACCCTTTCTAAAACAGAGAGAGTCACGACACAGAATCATGTATATATGTGCATTTACGTATGACCGTGGTACAAATTTTTTTTAAATAATGTATAGCAAAAAGTCATGACTTAACATCACAGTCCATAAAAATATGATCTTTAAACAAGGTGAAAGAAAAAAAAAAAACATATTTTGGCAGAAGAAGTTAGAATGGTGAGATTATTTTTAAAAAGCTCATAGATTATTTTCTAGTTTGTTTATTACATGTGTGCATGAAACTATTGCCAACACAATGAACATTTCAACATTAATTAAGATGCTGTCAAGTAATCACCGACCCATAAGACACGTATCATTGCTATTCATGCATGATCTTTCAAAATCTGAATCTATGTGTGAGAAAATTGGGTCAGTTAATGGAGGATTTATGATGCTGATCATGGTCAAGTACAACTAGTCATCTTATGCTTTCCCTTCAGCAAAAAGCAGATGAAATCTTAAAGAATTTTGAGAGATCTCTAAATAACATCAGACACATGGCAAAAAAAAAAAAATTCACAGAGAGTCACAACTCTAAACCCATAAAACACTCAAACAATATGATATTTTCCCATCTAAAACCAAATATATACAGTCCATACCAACAGAGAGTCCTGACCCAACAATCTCTGCTCATAAAAATATGATCTTTATGGAAATTGAAAAGAAAAAAAAAAAAACTGAGAGTCGCGACTCTAAACTCATTAAACACCCAAACAATATGATCTTTGTCCATCCAAAACCAAATATATACAATCCATATCAATAGAGAGTCCTGACTCAATAATCTTTATCCATAAAAATATGATCTTTATGGAAATTGAAAGGAAAAAAAAAAAAAACAGAAAGTCACAACTTTAAACCCATAAAACACCCGAATAATATGATTTTTGCCCATCCAAAACCAAATATATACAATCCATATCAACATAGAGTCCTAACTTAACAATCTCTACCCATAAAAATATGATCTTTATGGAAATTAAAGGAAAAAAAAAAAAACAGAGAGTCGCGACTCTCAAATTGACGAGAAAAAGCATGATGGGAAGCTAAGAAAATATATTTATGACGTATGATGACGTCACGGTCCAACCCAGTTGATCCGATAGTTGAATTGGTTAACCTTTAATTCGGTCACTTTTCCGATTCGATGAACGGTTTGGATTTTAAAACATTACATAAAACACTTTTCATTGCTTTTTCGATTTTCAAACAAAGTAGGTAAAACTTCGCGGCGACAGACCTCATATCATATAGAATGAATTCGTGATTGTTCTATTGGAAAAGAGACAATATACCCTTTTTTTTTAATTATTATTTTAGGAAAATGCCTTATATCCCAAAAAAATTGTTCCAAAAGTGTCTTTCAAATAATGTGGTGAATGATCTAATCCTTCATTTTTTAAGTGAATTCTCTCTCTATAATAATTGAAAGGTTAAGATTCATTTAGGAAGTCTTTTTGGGATAATTTTTCAGAATATATGGCATTACTATTTTTTAGTATAATTGGCAATGAATTGGGTATGTGTCAATTTGGGCCGAGTCATGTAAATTTTTATTTCATTAATTTCTCCCATTTAGGAAATAGTCAACCTTTGAAAAACTTGACAGCCAGATTATATTTTTGAAAAGAACTATGAAATATGAACAAATATATTTAAAAATAATATTTAAATTTTGGGTTTGTTTTTTAGTCTCTTGGAAGGCAACTGGTTTAATTTGGGTTATATGCCCGTAAGTCCCTAAGAGCATCGTCAATGATAAAAGTCATTTTTGATCATTCAAATCCTTTCTGTTTTTGCTAGTTGCAATAATATTTTTCTATCTTTCTCTTCCCCTACAAGTTACAATCAAACATGATTCTCCATGCATATATATATATATATATATATATATATATATATATATATATATATAAGTGCTATGGTCAGGTGCATCAGGTGCCCTCCTGTGGAGCCACTTGCACTATAAATTTTGGAAAACTAAGTGTTGGATTAAATACCCCTATAATGTATATCATGCCTATCAAAAATCACAGTAATCCAATTATTGGTTTCTGAGAAAAATGATAACATTTTAAAAAACAAAAAAATCATAGTTTTTCAAAGTTACATTTTTCAAAAACCAACTGTTGGATCATTGTGATTTTTGGTAGACATGACATACATGATAGTAGTATCTAATCCAACGGTCAGTTTTTCAAAATTTTCATCGCAAGTGGCTCTATAAGAGGGCACTTGATACAAGAAACATAAGGTGTACTTGATATTAGAAGTTCTCTGTGTGTGTGTGTGTGTGTGTGTGTGTGTATATATAGTGTCTTGGAGATTAATGGATAGAGAGCCAAAAGTTTATAAAAAAATTAAAATTTGACTAAACTTTTGGCTAAGTCAAAATTTGGAGGGATGATTGGCTAATGCATTGGATTCCGGAGCATGCAAGTTTGGACTTTTAGCCAAAAAATAATGACTTTAGTTTATCATTTAGCTAAAGTAATAGAGAGTTACTCTAACATAAGCATTTTATAACATTAGTTTCAAGAGTCTTTTTAACATAATAAATTGACGAACGAATTTGCAAATCTCAAAAACTGCATTGTATAAAATTGAATATAGTGGTAGAAAGCCCTCAACTCAATCAAGTGATTTTTGGATAATTTTTCTTAATTTTTTTAAAATAAAGTTTGATTTATAATTACCCAAAGATGATCTGTTTTAGAGAATGTTTCGACCAATCTGTTTGGACAGCATCAACTACGTTAATCAGTCCATGTTGTGTAACCAAATTAGTCGAACCATGCCAGTTATTAGTTCTAATCCTAAACCACAGTGTTTCAAATTCGGTACGACGGACCATGAAATTAAAATGAATTAGATTTAAATTGTTGTAATCTAATAATAAAATAGATAATATTATTTGAATTTGAATTTTGTTAAAAGGATCACGGATAATTTATTCTGTCCTCCAATATGGTTGAGTTTTCAAATGCCACGTATTATTATTATTATTATTATTATCATTATTATTTTAATTCACACTTATCTATTGAAATTTGAAAACAAAATTAAAATTATGAGCTTGCCAAGTCCTCGCTGTCCTTAGATACCCGAACAGAAACGCAACTCTGCTACTTTTCACACAGCAAAAGTTATGTTGCAAAGGAAAAATTACAACGGTGTCGTTTCAAACAACACAAAAATTTAAAACGCTGTCGTTTGTAATGTTGACAAGTAAAATTAAAATGCCCACGATTGACACAAATCACTCCAAAATCAGAATCCAACGGTTGGGAAGGTGGATCCTGCAACTTATGTAGCAAATGCACTCGCCACTCTCTGCTTCCCTCTCTCTAAAACTATCTCTCTCTCTCTCTACAACTTTCAACGGCCGACGGGTGCTGACGTACCACAGGCGCTTCCCTCCTCTCCTTTTATTAGATCTCTCTTTCTTTCATTATCTTCCTTCTTGATCTGGTATTTACTCTTTCAACGATTATTAAATATAAATTAAAAAAAAAATAAAAAAAAAAAAAATCATATTTTCGTATATATTCACGAATTGTTCCTTGTTTTGTTAGTTGAGAAGAGAAGTATCTTTGTCTAGGGTTTTCTTCTTCGGATATACACCCATGGCTGCTCCACCTGCTAGAGCTCGAGCTGATTACGATTTCCTCATAAAGCTTCTCCTCATCGGCGATAGCGGTAAGACCTTCACTTTCATTTTGCATATGTATATATATATATATACACGTTTCGTATCGAACGATTTCTATTAGAGTCGTATATATGAACCTTGTGTTTGAAATTCATGAATATTATGCTCTTGATACGCGATCTCATTGTTTTGTTTTTTTATTTAAAATTGCTTTATTTTGGGGAAGTTGAGGTTCTATTTTAGGTTTTGATTGCATTTACGTTGGTGAAGCGAGATATTTTACGGTTTTCACTGAGATTCTGGTTCATGTTCGGGGGTTAATTAATGGTTTTATTGAGTCAGTGGTGTTGATATTGAAAATACAAGATTTGATGCACATTTTTTGGTGGATTATTTGGGAAGACCCTGAATTGCTTAAATCGCCAAAAAAAAAAAAAAAAAAAGAAGAGAGAGAAGGTTTTGAGACCTAGTGTTTTGGTTATTTACCTTGTTTTTGGGACATCCTTTGTATTCACACTTGGTCGGACGTAGAATATAGGATCCGTTTTGAGATACCATATCCAATAGATTATGAGTGGAGAACTTCAGTTTATAATTGATATACTGAGAGATTGTTGAATGTGTGAAACGGACAATGAAGATAGATTTCGAAGGATTGGATGGATACACACGCACACACGCCCACATATATTAAGAGATTATTGCAATTGGAAAAAAAAAATGGAGTACTT
>JAESVK010000214.1:1108270-1118410 GCA_017140935.1 Hamamelis virginiana
TTTCGAAGGATTGGATGGATACACGCATGCACACACACACCCATATATATTGAGAGATGATTGCAACTGAACTTGGAGAGTTGGAGGGAAGTTTTCTTATAGTGGAGACCATTTTTTTCCCCAGTTCATATTTATCTTGTTTGATTTGGCTATAAGTCAGAGTTGTATGCTTTATATTTCTTAAGTTTTGAATATTGGCTTTTATAAGAAACTTTAGCTGCAGCTTTGTTTGCCTATGAATTGCTGTAAGTGCACAGGAATTAGACATATCTCAAGGAAGAGTTGGTGGTACGAAATGAGCTGAAGCACATAAGGTTGGAGAAAACAGAACCTAGGGTTTTTTTAGTGTCAATGCAACTTGGTGTCAGTATTTATTGCGTTCAACATGACGGGGACCAGCTTTACCGTGTTTTGAATAGAAATCATTAAAAAAAAAAAAAAAATGGCAGTTGATGTAGAAACTGGACATTTCTCGAGGACAGCCCAATGATCTGTTAATTTTGGGGGGGGAATCTTGTGTTCTGGACTATAGAAATGTACATTTGTATTGCACATTTTTTTAAACAATATACTGTAGGACTTTATTCACTCGGGGTTCAGAAGTCTTCGCCTTGACATGTTCTTTTGATGACTTGAATCTCCTAATTTTATCATTTTAACTTTGCTCATAATATGGAGAGTACTTTCATGATATTTTCAGGACTCTTGTTTGTATTTATGTTACTTGGTATGCGAGAGTTTAGATGCAGATTTTATGTACATGATTTCGGTCTCGAATGTTTAGTTTATTTTTTCACCCACTATTTTTACTGGCAGGTGTGGGTAAGAGTTGCCTTCTTTTGCGTTTCTCAGATGGTTCCTTCACCACTAGTTTTATTACAACCATTGGGTAAGTGTCTTCCAAACCTAAATATTATATTAGGATGATTCATTTTTGTTTCTTTTACGAGCTTTGTCTAGCCTCAGAAGGTTGGATTTTTCTTTTACAGCATTGATTTTAAGATAAGGACCATAGAGCTTGATGGCAAAAGAATCAAACTGCAAATCTGGGATACTGCTGGTCAGGAGCGGTTTCGAACAATCACAACTGGTGCGTGTCTTTCCTTATAGATGGTTTTGAATTGGTTTAAAATGTACTGATATGGTTTTTCATCCTATTGGTGCTGCATTTTCAAGCCATATTATTGGTACTGCATTTTCATACTCTGTCTCAATGTGATTGTCCGGTCTAGGTTCTAGGAAGACATTGTCAGGCATCGTAAATTGTAAAGTGGGGATTGGTGGGTGTGGTATGCTTTTATGATTTGTCCCTGATGGAGATCTTGGGGGGCAGAAAATCATATATTGTGGATATCTGACAAGTTGATACACTTTGGTGGTTAAGTTTATTTGGTTCTGTCAAATAAAAAAATGTAGATCGGATAATTAGGATCATTCTGGCATGCAGCTCTCTTGATTTTCTTAATAGAAATTTGCAGTTAGGTTCATCAAAAATTTGGATATACCTCTAGCTGCACAATTTCTTCTGTTTACATGGAAGGAGACAGGCTTCTACATCATTTTATCTATGTTTTTTAATAATCTAAGTTCCTTCTTTTCGCGTGTGCCATCTTCTTTTCTTTAGGTGTTTTCCTGAATTTTGTAAGGCTTATTTTTCTTGGTACTGTAGATTTTATGCTTTCCAGAGCCTCATCAGTCTCACTTTCTAATGGTTTGGTCTTTCAGAAGTTTGCTTATGTAATTATTTATATTTTGCAGCTTACTACCGTGGGGCCATGGGTATTTTGCTTGTGTATGATGTTACTGATGAGTCGTCTTTCAACAGTAATGGCTTCCTTCTTTTTTATCATTTGGAGTTTGGATTGTCATACTTATATTTGTGGAGTTTAAAGTTCTTTGATTCTATATTCTTAAAGGAGGATGAATCTTCCATTTAATGGATCTCTAGAACTCTTTGGATTCTTTCCTATCAAATTTCATACAGTTTTGCAACTGATTTTTCATGATATCTAGTTACACACTTATAATTGGGTTGCTGAGGGTCTCCCTTTGATTGGATGGAGCTTTATCCATCACCGGTGCATCTTAGTTGCTGTCCCATTCTTATTAATTTCGATCAAACTGACTTCTTTCATGTTTAGACATTCGGAATTGGATCCGTAACATTGAACAGCATGCTTCTGACAATGTCAACAAGATACTGGTGGGTAACAAGGCCGACATGGATGAAAGCAAAAGGGTCTGATCTCTCTCTCTCTCTCTCTCTCTCTCTATATATATATATATATATATATATATATATATATATATATATATATATTATTTGGATGTATGTATTAGATTGCCTTAGCAATCTCCAATAGCGACTGATGGAAACCTTTCTGTTTAGGCTGTCCCTACCTCAAAGGGCCAAGCTCTCGCTGATGAATACGGCATCAAGTTTTTTGAGACTGTAAGTAAAACTTGCTGCTGATGTTGAAATTCTTTACAAATTACTTAATTCTTTGTATATGCTGAATATATTGTGAAATACAGAGTGCCAAGACAAATTTAAATGTGGAGGAGGTTTTCTTTTCGATAGCTAGGGATATAAAGCAAAGACTTGCAGAAACTGACTCACGGGCTGAGGTATGTATTAAACTTCTGATGTTCCTGACAATAGCTGATTTGTTTTTTTCAATTAACACATGCATCCGTGGTTTTCCACATTGTATGACTAAAGTGTTCACTTTTTTTGTTTTTGTTTCCTGGGTAAAAAGTATTCACCTTTAATCATGAATATCTCACATATTGCAAATAACTAACAACTTATTTGTGAAACTTCTGAACTGTTTTATTGTGCATATTATACCATCCTTTTCTTCCCTATTCTTTTCCTTTGGCGTGCATCGTTACAACTGTCTCCCCAAAAATATAAAAATTAAAATTATTCTTGTTATTTTCTGTAGTAAATCACAGACTATTTCGCCGTCTAATTCCTGAATTTCAAATTATCTCATGGCTGTAAATCATATTCAATTTCAAATTATCTCATGGCTGCAAATCATTCTCAAATCTAATATCATAGTGGAGGTACCAATTTGATGGTTGGGTGACAATTTTAACATTGAAATCCTTTCCCTTCTCCTTTGGTTATTTGATCCCAAGCCTGGAAATGGGTTTGTTCTCTTGTATTATGTTATGTGCTGAGCTGTCCTTTGTTTGGATTATTGCAGGCTCCCACAATCAGGATTAACGCACCGGACCAGGCAGCAGGTGCTGCTCAAACTCCCCAAAGATCAGCTTGCTGTGGTTCTTAAGCAATTCTTGAAGATAGGATCAGAAGGGTACATTCCCAAGGCAACCATCCTGGTGGAAAATCTAATCGTGTTATAAAAATATGGTGCTTGTATCGTTCTCCTATCATTATTTGTCAACTACTGCTCATGTGTGTGAATGGTAGTTCCTCCTCCGTATTTTGGGTAATTAATTATATGTCAGTTTTTTTTTTTTTTTTTTTTTGCTTTCTTAAGCTTGAGACTCCAGAACTCCTACTCTATTGTCTTCATTTATGTAGAAAGATGAATAGAAACAGTCTTCATTTTTCTCTCATTAGAACGTCTTTGGATGCTGTACTAATATTTTTCACGGTAACACGATCTTTTCTTCAAGAATGTATCATTAATTTATACCCATTAAATCCTTTCATTCTACTTCTAAGGAAACAGGGAGCGACTATTGTCAAAGCTATTTTAGTTGTTTCTCAAACACTAAAATTGCACTCGACACCTAATGGAAGTGGCCAAGATAGCTTTTGCAATAACTCTCTCTAAATAAACCTTCTGCCAAATACAGCATTACGTGTGTGGGTGAACTTGGTGTTTATGCTTCAAGGCTTGCAACAGCTAGGTGATTCTCGGGCTACAACAGTGGTCAAGTTTCGTCGTGTCATATTCTCGAGATTGTATAGAATGTGTCAAATTCTCGAGATTGTATAGAATGTGAGACACATTCTGAGATATATGTATTATTAGGTCAAGCCACAGTTGCATGGCGTGAACCGATGGATTTGGACATAACCTTAATATAAGATCATCACCAACCTTCATTTGTCTACTTAGCTCAATAGGTAAGACAAGTGAAAAGGAAAGCTCGAAAGCCTTTGACCGCATCGGCAGTCACAGAAAGTGAGCCTCTGGAGAGCAGGGCACGTATATGTTCAATGGGTTAGTATATTAATCGTTAAGGAAACTTAGGAAACGTTTCCATTCATCTAAAAAACAAGAAATCACGCATTCTACACACTCTCTCTCTCTCTCTCTCTAGAGAGGTTATCTTAGCAGGCGCATTTTCCTCTTTGTTAGTCTCTTGCATAAATCCTAGAGAGAGGTTTTGAGTGAGAGATAGGCTGTACGAGATGAATATGCTTGGACCGAGAGAGTCTGCTTGTAGAGTGTTTAAGTGGGTGAAGCCTTTCTTGGCTGTTATTTTCTTGCAATTTGGGTTTGCAGGGATGAATATTTTATCCAAGGTTGCACTGAACAAGGGGATGAGCAATTATGTGTTTGTCGTCTATTGCAATGCTGTTGCTACTGTCATCATTGCCCCTTTTGCAGCCTTTCTCGACAAGTCTCTCTCTGTCTCTTCTTCTTCTTCTTCTTCTTCTTTTATGTAAAAAAAAAAAAACTGAATACAGATAATTTTTCAACAGGGGAAAACGGCCAAAGATGACTTTGTCAATCCTCATCAAGATAGTGCTGCTCAGCTTACTTGAGTAATTATCGGGATTTTCAAACAAGTTTTAGTTGGTAATATCTCATGAAATAATAACAATCTGACAATCTTTCAAATCTCTCTCTCTCTCTCTCTCTCTCTCTCTCTCTCTCTCTCTCCTCCGCAGGCCAGTTATCGAACAGAACTTGTATTATAGGGGGATGAAGTACACGACGGCAACATTTGCAGCCACTATGTGCAACATTAATCCTGCCATAACCTTCATAATGGCTTGTCTCCTTAGGTAAATTAACTAATACAAATAGCAAAACGTTGCATACTAGCCAAAAAACAAAACAAAAACAATTCCTGATATTTCCTAAAACATGTTTTTGGAATCTTCTTGTGGATCTAACCAGAGTTCCATCTGTTGCTGCCTAGGCTTGAGAAGGTAAAAATTAAGAGTTTTCGGAGCCAAGCAAAGGTGATTGGAACTGTAGCAACTGTTGCAGGAGCTATGGTGATGACACTGGTTAAAGGCCCTGTTATAGAGCTGGTTAGGACAAAGGGACCAAGCTACCATGAAGTCGGAAATGGTGTTCAAGATTTGATCAAAGGTTCCATCATGATTGTAGTTGCAGTCTTCAGCTGGTCTTGTTTTATCATTCTTCAAGTAAGTGATTTCTCATAAAAAGTTTCAACATTAAGGACCCATGTTTTTCTGAATCAGAAAATATAATAGGAATTCCATATTCTCATATTCCGGTCTACTTCTCACAGTGAGATTATGAGTACACCTTATGAGTGGGTTTCATAAACTCATTATGAATGGATGGAAAGAATCTCCACTTTTACCGTCTCTTACCTCTTCGCTTTCCTAAGAGATAGGATCTACAGATCCATGTTGGTCCCATCTCTTATAAGAAAGACTTGAGAAAAGATAGTAACAATAGCAATAGCAGGCAATATAAGACAAGGTGGTAAAAGTAGCAGGATGTAAAGGAAGGTCGTAAAAATGATTGTTTGTATAGCATTTTTCTAATTATTTTTTACCCGTCTTCTTTTATTTCAGGCAATTACACTAGAAACATATCCTGCTGAGCTCTCTCTCACTGCTTGGATATGTCTGTTGGGCACAATTGGAAACACTATTGTGGCACTTGTGATGGAAAAGGGTAAACAAACCATTTGGTTATTAAACTGGGACGTCAAATTCTGGGCAGTTCTCTACAGCGTAAGACCATTCCAACTAATTAAAGAAAAAAACAAGCATCTTAGTGATTTTCTAATGTACAAACTCCAAAATAGAAACTATTATAACTTAGGTGGTATTTTTCTCCTTTTTATAAGGGAAAGGTTAGGAGATTCAAAACTCAATACCTCTTATCTTTAAAGGGAAAAGCAAAGAAAAAGGAAAGTAAAAAGAAGGTGGAGGATACCTATCCTATGTGATGGGTACAAATTAAGTCAATTATGGGCAACTCACAACCAAGTTTGGTAAGGGCTTTTTTGATTTTTATTGATTATGAAACTAGTGAATCTCAAGCAAACCAAAACTCAACACGATTGAACTCGTGAACAAGTTGTTAAAAGTTACTAAACAAGTTCGTGATTAGGTTTGTCTAGAACTCAAATAGGCCCGCTCATATATATATGTTCCGAAACTTTTAGAGCTTTTCATATTTTAATTTTCTCATTCATGTATTTTTACAAAGTTCTCGACTTTTCATCCCTCTAAGATGTGATTAGGGTTTGAGAAGTAAGAACTTTCACTTAAATTCAACCATATGAAAATACACAAAGTGAAGTATTGGAGCCAAATCGAGACTTGAACTTGAGCTCGAGCTCAAGCTCAAGCTTGGTTTGTGTATGAACTGGGTTTAGACAAATTAAATTTGATTACAAAATGTTAAGCTCTAGGTGCAGGGTTGGGACCCCCAAAAAAATCTCAAACTCCAAAATAGAAATAAAATGCAATAATCTTATTGAAATTGCATTCATACATGGACCACATTTATTTTGACCATTTCTAGTCTCATTTGGGATTGTATTTTTATTATTATTATTTTTTACATTGAAAAACATCGTTCTATAGCTAGGAATTCACACACACAACCTAAGCCTAAGCCCATACGCGAACTCCCCACTGAGACTTGAACCTCGTACCTACCACCCATAAATGGGTTATGGGTGGGAGAGGTAACCATTGCTCCAAAGACGCTGGTTATTTGGGATTGTATTTGGACAATTCAAAATCACTTTTGTAATTCTTAGGCCCTGTTTGTACTAATTTTTTCTAACATCACTATAACTATCTCTTCACATATTTCTTTAGAATTATGTTCAAAGCATGTTTTCACATTTCAAAATTTTTATTTTAGAAGTGATAATTATCACATCTCTTAATTCAAGTGGAAGTTTGAGCTCGGTAAGTGATTTTAAGAAAAATTTATGCAAGCATAACATTATTATAAATGTTGTTCAAAATCAATTTACAACTTAAAAAAAAAAAAATCATTTTTAAAATACAGCGCATGCCCCAAATAATTGATTATCCCATCTCATTCTCCCTTGCTTTTTATCATGTTTTGTCTCACTCTATCTCCCTTGCGCAAATAATTGTAAACCCATCCAAGCCCCAAGCTTGGATCATAGGGCCATAGGCCATAGCCCATAGGCAAGGACATCAACTTCAAAAATAGCAAATCAAGGTTCTTTTCGCCCATAAAATAGTGTAATTTTCAGCCATTTTTATACACACAAATTGTATGTATGCAGGGCATATTCTGTTCAGGTCTATATTATTATATTCAAGGACTAATAATCAAAGACAGAGGCCCTGTTTTCGTGACTTCGTTTAGTCCCTTAAATATGGTCATTGTTGCCATCATGGGGTCCTTCATTTTGGGCGAGCAACTCTACCTGGGAAGGTATCCATCTCTCTCTCTCTCTCTCTCTCTCTCACTCCTAACTAGAAAAAACAAATAAAGAAACTAATTAAGTAATGTCATATGATATGTTCCAGTGTAATTGGTGCCACTGTCATTGTTGCTGGCCTATATCTTGTTGTATGGGGTAAAGCCAAGGATAATGAGCACTCATCATCCCCATCCATCAATGACCATATTGAAGCACCTAAGCAAATGAACGATGCATGTTGCGATGGCAAGGAAAATTTGAATCACGAGACCGCCGACGTTGATTTGTGAACATAGGAATCATTACTAGAGATAAAAATGTAAATGATACAAAGAATCAAGTTATTGTCTAGGCCTCTGGCTTCCTCAAGGCCGGGTCCAAGTCCCATTTAGCCCCTTCAGTCTTTTCTCTCTCTTCTTTTTTTTTTTTTTTGTAATATTGACTTTTATGTAAGTGCGATAAGATTTCCAAACATGATGTGAATTTTTTGTGTATTTTATATCATTTGGTGCAAGACTTTTTTTCACATAACAAAAAACTAAGAAATTTGGAAAATCACATGGGTATATAAAATTGGACATCATGATTTAAACTTCTTGGGGGTGTTTGGCAAACTTAAGAATTTGGTCAGTTGAGGATAAGTCTGTCTGGTTTTTATTTAGTACTATTTGGTAAATGCATTTTTTTTTGTAGATCAGTTCAATTACGTTCAGAAAATAAGGCATAAACACAATTTTTTTGAAATCAACTGTAAGCTGGTTTACATAAAAACCATATAACAAAAAGAGACCAGAATTAGCCAGACCCAATTTTCAAAGTTCCTAAACAGGCCCCTAAACTCGAGACTTTTGGATAATTTTCTATTCTTTTTTGTTACATTTAAGGTGATTTAACGTCTAGACCTAATCTAATTTTAATCCCTTTTTTTTTTTTCTCTCATCAACTGAACTAGCTCATATAGCTTATGAGTTACAATACGATGAAATTGAGTATCTAGAAGAAAATGGGAGGACTCAGGGAATGAAGATCCTCTGCTTGGGTTTGCTTGGTGCTTGGGTGATGTGGCATGATTTGGATGATCTGCACATCACTCAAGTGAAAAGCAGATCATCCAGATCATGCCACATCACCCAAGCATATCCAAGCCCAAGTAGAGGATCCAGATACGGACTCAGGATGTGGTGTAGGCTAATCATTCATCCACAAGGTTTAACTTGTAAGTCTTTGAATGATCAAAAGCACCAAAAATGAACATAGCAATTTAAACAGAAATATCATTTGGAGTGTTCGCAATCATTTGATCAGGTTGCCCCTATATCATTATCCAATTGCTGGAAACAACTAAAACACTTTGAGAGCACTCAAACTTGGGCCCAGAAAGGCCAGAATGAATCTTTGGCAAATTCTGTACCATCAAATACTCATATGTATTAATCTTCAAATGAAGCATTAGTGGTGCATTTGGACTTGATGTTTACATGGCAAAGTTTGTGATGTATGACGGTGTAAAGAGAAGTTTATAAATTATTACGAGTTGTCAAAATCAGAGACCACCAGCCTTGTACTGTGGTTTAGGTGGTATGTGTCACATCTTTTAAAAAAATGCTATGGTTTGAATTTTGACTCTGAAAATGATATATGTTTCAAAAGTGTATCTCAAATATTTAATATGATGAATGATTTAGTTTTTTTCTTTTTCTTTTTTTAGCAAATTCTCTCGTTGATAATAAATAAATGGCTTTGATTTATTTGGGATACCCTTTTGGAATATATAGCATGCTGATAAAAATGGCGAAAATGGCGAGGCGTTTTAAAAATCCAAATGATGTGGTGGATGATCCAATTATTCTCTTTTTAATTGTTATCTTTTTTAACAAACTCTCTTACTAATAAATGAAGGGTTTCAATTCATTTGAGACACTTTTCTGGATGAAAGTTTTGGAATATATATTATTACTCTAAAAATGGTGAATGGTGGGTAATGCTATACATTCAAACATTTTTTTTTTTTTTCAAAAAAGTCTCAAATGAATTCAACCCTTAATTTATTATTAACAAGAGAGTTTGGTAAAAAGGAGTTAAATCACCTGCTACATCATTTTGAATAAATATTTTTTGAAATGTTTAGCATTTTTCAAAATGGGTGGATTTTGTGAGGTTATGAATTTTTTTTTTAAGTCATTTGTCAAAAAAATAAAGAAAAACAGTGAAATCAATCAATGGAGATCTATTTCTAAACAAAGAGTATACTGCTTCTTTCAAGTGAAATTGCAAGATACTCACTTATGACCTGTTTGTTTTGAGGGAAGAGTGGAAGGAGGGAAAAGTGGATGGAAGAGGGTTAATTAGTGTGTTTGGTATGGGAGGGAGAGGAGAAGGGAGGGAAAGATGGACGGGAGAAGGGAGGGGCACGCTTTTGCAATCCGCCTAAATTTGGGTGGATGAGAGGAGGGAAGGGAGGGAAAGGGATATTGGTTTGGTGAAAATACAATATTGGCCTTCAACTTTTTGCAAAATTTCGCAATTGTC
>JAESVK010000214.1:1118420-1156367 GCA_017140935.1 Hamamelis virginiana
AAAATTTCGCAATTGTCAATGCCTTATATATATATATATATATATATCTAGCAACACCATTTTGGTCGAAGACACGAACATGGATCCCACACAGTCAGCTTAGATGCAATCAAAAGTCTCACTTGATTATGGTAGTATTTTACCTTGAAACGGACCCATGCCTTTTTATTCCTATGCACCTTAGAAATATGTTTATTAACTTATAATAGTCAGAGGTTTCTTGATCAAATATAATCAATAATTAATCTCATTGGGGCCATTTATACCATTTTCAATAATTAACATCAAATTGAATCTTTTCAGGATTTATATTATTTTTAATGGTTATACGTATTTAGTAGTATAATGTCAATTTTGTTATAATAATATGTAAGGGTAAAATTGTAATTTAGGTACAATCCTTTTCCTCATTACTTACCAAACAGGTAAAAGGAAAGAATTCTCTCTTCCTTCCATCATACCAAACACACAGGAAGGGAAAAGATAGGTTTCCTTTTCCTGAGAAATGAAAGCTCATTCCTTCTACTTTTCTTTAATGTAATGTAATTATCAGAATGCGTGAGCGTGAGAGAGACACTAAGTAGTAGCTAGTGTTGATGATAAGAATAGCAAAACTTTTTCCAAACGAACATTAGATAGAATTCCCAATTCACTTTTAATCCGTCAATGCTTTTAAAGTTGAATTCCATCATGTCTAAAAGCTCCAACCTCCGAATCTGAGTACAAATTTGGACAACCATTAATGTATTTTTTTGGGGCGACCAATCGACAGATGGGAAGTTTTGTTTGCCACCCAATCACATAAATTGCATCACTGGTTTATCAACTTGCAGAACCTTTTAATTGGATTGGATCTATTGAGCAATTCACATGCAGATTTTTTTGGTGAGCAAAAGTTGCAGCAAGTTTCACTAGGAGATAAAAATCATTGACCAAACCAGGGCCACATTATTGTTTTATTATATAATGGAGAGCTTTTGCATGAAGAACACCGACATTGACATTGGAGTCCCAACATTAAAAGATGATGAATCACATCCTATGCTTGCACGTATACAGTACTCTTTTTAGCTGCTTTTTTGGGGCTTTAAGATTTGCATTCAATTGCCTTTTTAGGGCTTTAGCTTTGAATTCAATTATTCGACCAAAAAAAAAAAAATGTAAAGAGTTCAATTATCTCCTCTCTCTCTCTCTCTCTCTCTCCACTATGAAAAGGAGGAAGCTAATCACCATTTGTCATTATATTTGTCGTGTATTGCTAATGCTTCGACCGACTCTTACCTTTAGAAATAAATAAAAATGCCCAGGTCACCTTCCTACGCAACCATTAGGCAAGTATCCCACCGATGTCGCCAACATAGATGGTTAAAAAAATTAAAATAACGAAACCCTAACCATTATAAGAGGTTCGCTCTTACTGCATTTACTCTCCACCTCTTTTTAAGAAGGCACACAAATAGGGATTTAGTTTCCGCTCTTTAACGCACACAGACACAAATACGGTATAATAATGAAACTAAAAAGATGTATTGTAGACCTGTCTGCTTGTCCTAACAAAAATGTGGAAAGTGAACATATACTCTCTCTAAAATCATTACCAACCTCCCTTGGCTTGCTAGCTCAATTGGTGAGGTTGGATAGAACTAATCATGCTTACTGACAATGTAATGAGATGGGAATTGTAGTTTTAAAAATAAAGACACTCGTCACATTTCTTAAATCATCTAAACTGGCAGTAAAAAAAAAAAATTCAAGAAGAAGAGAATGACACTTTTAAAATTGACACTCCCAGTGCTAGCCCTGGCTTCTCTCACACATAACACTCGGGCTGCCTAGCCTTGGTCTTAAAGTCTCATCAATATGGTACTCAAAATTTGAGCTCAGAATCTATCTTCATTCCAACTCACTAGCATGTAACCATTACCAAGCAAATATACATACCCACCCACCCGCCTGGGGTGCATGCATGGCCGCATGGGTGGGTTGGTGGGTGTAGGCACGCGTGTGGGTGTGGGTTGAGCAAACCAAACCCAACCCATCCACCCAACAAAAAATTAACCTAAGTTGATTATTGAGTAACTAAGAATTTTTCAACCATTACTCTTTGTATAATTAATTCCTTGGGCCCATTGTATAAACATCTACAGCAATGGTAAAAATTTCATACTGTCAAGCACTAGCGATTACTTCGTATAATATCAAATATATATTCGGACCATAATAAGCTCAATTATCCCAAGATCCAATTATCAAAAGTAAATCAAAGTTAGAGCAATGAGAGAAGCACGTTTTAAAAAATACACGTTAAGTGAGTTCTCAGACAGGAGGTGGTGAGCCTAGTGTCCTCAATAGATTAAAGCACAAGAAACAAACTCTAAAATTCTTTATGAAATAGTGGGATATTGGGTGCTCACAGTAGCCTTGACCAGCCTAAAAAGGCAAGACTATTATCACCAAAACTTAAGAAGGAAAACAATATGGGTGGAAGTCTATGTCAATATACAACAAATGTCTACTTAAAAACACGGATTGGATTGAAAAACATGAAGTTAAACCTTTTCCTTGTCTTTAATCTAAAGCCAGAAATTTGTCCCCGCGGCAAAAAAAACTTACCAAGGACTTCAGGCTCGGGCTTAACTCTGCGCTCAGACCACAGCTGTACATGCAAAGTGCAGGCTGCACCACCCCTGCGCATCTGAGATTGGGTTAAATAAGTATGCATGTGGGAATCCCTTGATTATTGCCATCAATCATCAAAAGATATGCAATGACCGTGCAAACTAAGCAAAGAATATTCTAAAACAACTTTTAGAGATGTGATTCCAAAAGCAACTCCACCAAGAACAGAGATAATCAACAGCAGCAGAGTTTATAATAATCAAATAAAGGCACTGCATTCTAATACATTCACCCAATCGTTTAAGCGATCAAAGGCCTATGGTGTTCACTGATTAATGAATCAGGTTTTGAGTAATAATCCAGGTCCACTGCATATAGTGGAATCCACAGATTCTGAAAGTGCTTGTAGTTAATGCAAGGCCATTCTCTATAAAAAAGAACATAGTTAACACTATATATTCTCAGGAGCATATTGATACTCAAGCTAAAGTTCAGGAAAGTGAGTGAGAACCAGTAAGAGATGAAAATCCAAGTGTCAAGAGAGTCTACCTATAGACTGTTTAACAGAGCGAAGCCTTTCCTTGCTGTTACTTTCTTGCAATTTGGACTTGCAGGGATGGATATTTTATCCAAGATTGCGCTGAACCACGGGATGAGCAACTATGTATTTGTAGTCTACCGCCATGCTGTTGCCACCATTGTCATTGCACCTTTTGCAGTCATTCTAGACAAGTTTCTCTCTCTCTCTCTCTCTCTCTCTCTCTCTCTATCTCTCTCTCTCTCTCTCTCACACACACACACCCACCCCCCACCCAACCACCCTTCCTTCATTATCCTCCTCACTGTCATTAATTCTAGTAAGAGTGAAGTAGAATAAAACTGAATATAAATACTTATTTTTCAACAGGAAAGTACGTCCAAAGATGACTTTCTCAATCTTCATCAAGATAGTACTGCTCAGCTTACTGGAGTAATTTTCAGAATTCCTAAACCAGTTCCCCTTGCAATATCTCATACGAAAACCACCTGATAATCTTTTTAACCTCTTTTTCTTGGCAGGCCAATTATTGACCAGAACTTGTATTACATGGGGATGAAATACACAACAGCAACATTTGCAGCCGCTATGTGCAACATTCTTCCCGCAATAACCTTCATAATGGCTTGTATCTTTAGGTAACTAGTGCCCATAGCAAAACATTGGAACTGCAAAAACCAATTCTTCATTTTCCTAAAGTATGTCATACATGTTCTTGTGCATCTAAAAAAAATCATTTCATCTGTTCCTGCCTAGGCTTGAGAAGGTTAAAAGTAGGAGTGTCCGGACACTAGCTAAGGTGATTGGGACTGTAGCAACTGTTGCAGGAGCCATGCTCATGACATTGGTAAAAGGCCCAGTTATCGAGTTGATTTGGACAAAAGGAAGAAACAACCATCAACTCAGAAAAAGTGAGACTGATCTTCAAAATCTAATTAAGGGTTCCCTCATGATCACAGTTGGCTGCTTCAGTTGGGCTTGTTTCATGATTCTGCAAGTAAGTGAATCCTCATTATAAATGTAAGAGTTCCAACATAACAGTTTGGTTGATGTTTTCCCAAATCATAACTGCCTCTGTTATGTCATTCCAGGCAATCACACTAAAAACATACCCTGCCGAGCTCTCTCTTACTGCTTGGATATGCCTGTTGGGCACAGCTGAAGGTGCCATAGTAGCACTTGTGATGGAAAGGGGTAAAAGAACCATCTGGTCAATAAACTGGGATGCCAAATTGCTAGCAGCTCTCTACAGCGTAAGAGTATTCTAACCCATTAAAAAACAAGCATCTTAATAAGTCCTAAAATATTTATGTTTTTCTCACTAAAGATCAAGTCAATCCAGCATTGACGTGCTCTCCGCAAACCCCAACCTGACTTTTATCATCTTTTGTATGACTCCATCTCCCTTCCACAAGTCCTAAATCATTGCAAACCCATCCAAGCACAAGTGTGAACTAATGTTAACAGATATTTCTCTGCCAACCCATGTTTCTCCAATAAAAAAGATTGTTCTCACGAAAGATCAAGTCAATACAGCATTGATGAGTTTCCCACAAACCCCAACCTGACTTTTATCACCTTCTGTATTACTCCATCTCCCTTCTGCAAGTCCTAAATCATTGCAAACCCATCCAAGCCCAAGTGTGAACTTGTATTAACTGATATTTCTCCGCCAAACCATTTTCTCGAATAACATACGCAAGAATTTCATTTTTTAAAATGGAAAATCAAAGTCCTTTCACATAAAATAGAGTATTTTCAGCTATTTATAATCAGAAAATGTATGCATGCAGGGCATATTCTGTTCAGGACTAGCTTATTACATTCAAGGAGTTATAATGAAAGATAGAGGCCCTGTTTTCATTACTGCGTTTAATCCTTTAAGCATGGTCATTGTTGCCATCTTGGGGTCCTTCATTTTGGCTGAGCAAATGTACCTGGGAAGGTATCTATCAAGCTATCTGCTCTGCCACAATCACGCCTAGAAAACAAAGAAACTAACTAATTTCATATGATTACAGGGTAATTGGTGCCACTGTCATAGTTGCTGGCCTGTATCTTGTTGTCTGGGGTAAAAGCAAGGATTACAAGGACCCATCCTCATCCGTTGATGAGCATATTGAACCAGCGAAGCAAAGGATGGATGAAAGAAACAATGGCAAGGAAAATTCTAATCATGAGGCTGCCACCGTAGAAGCGTTAACTAGAGATAAAGACATAACTCATAAAAGGAATCAATTAACTGTCTAGGTCTCATGCTTCCAGAAGTTGTCAAGTTGCATGCACCCTTCTGAATCCTAAATGACTCCAATATTAGGGTTTTAATGCAAGTGAGAACTTGTTTCTGGATATGATGGGAGGAAATAAAGTATCTACAAGAAATGTATGGATTCAGGATGTCGTGCAGTCTGATCAATAATTCACCAAGCCACCTTATGTGACTTGACGATCAGAATCACTAAAAATAACATAGCATTTTGTCTACAAAATATCAATAAAGTTTTCATCATTATTCAATCAGTTTTCAACACGGCATGATCCAATCACCATACACAGCTTGATGAGTATTTGGACCCATCGTGATCTTTAGGATGATATAACATTTTATCCAAAAATATCATTCGGGTTTTCATAATCATTTGATCAGGATGCCTTTTGGCATCGGAATCTCATGTAGCATTGTGATCCAATCTCTGGAAGTCTGGAAACAACAAACACACCTGGCAAGCATTCAAACTTGTCCCCAGAATGAATTGAACCCAGAAAATAGAGGCTCAAAGCCGGAAACAAAACTGAAGAGCTTGACCTATTTTCTTTCTACTATCTGGGCTTCACCCGAGGCTTTAGGCTCCATTGTCATTCCAAAATATACATTTAGCATATTCAGCCCAGTGTGAGTTATTTCAAATGGCCCAACCATTAGAACCCCTAAAAACCAACCCAGCTTCCCCCCCTCCCCCTCTCTTTTTCTTGCACCATCAAGAGCAAGTTTTCAAACCCAGACAGATCAATAAGTTGTAAAGGGTGCCCATTCACAAATTAGCAGTTCAACTGTCTACACCTCCAGGTTGAACCATGCCCTTGTGACAACTTTATAAATATATTAATCAATAAATTCAACTCCACAAGGACTTAACCTAACTAATTGGGGTTGGCTAAATTGAATACTTGTCCGTTTTCTCTATCTCGGTCAACATCTAATCTTAAGAAATAGTTCCATGTCACCATGTCATTTCTTACAGCCTCAACCCAGGTGTTTATTTCTTTCTCAAAATTCTCTCTTATTGCTGTTTTGCTTATCTTTCTAGCACCTTAAAATGAAAACAAAACCACGCCACATTGTTCTAGAGCATTCATCAGCCTTCTTTAACCAAGACTGCACCATATCAACTGACAATTATCTTACCTTCTCTTTGAATGGTTCTACCTACTTTTCACAAATGCAACCCTTATATATTTTAACCTATCATTCCTTGTTTATTTTATCCTTTCCCTTCAACTCATCTGTTTCAATATAAAAACCCTGCTCATTTTATGGGGCATGCTGGCTGTTCCTAAGCTGCCCAGCACTTTCTGAAAAGTTTCCTCTGAATTGATCAGTATGCATTGATCACTAAGCACCCCGCAAAAAACCTCATCTTCAACCATTCAACTCTAATTTAATGGAGAACATCTTTAATCAGTTTCCAAATAGATTTTATTTTTAAGAAAACAAAAACCATCAAATTAACTAATAAATACCAAAATAACAACAAAAATAAAATGGACACTTTAAACAACATTCATTTTTTAATTCTTTTTTCAAATAATAGGTCCATTCCATTAAATTGATCTAACCTCATATCCATTCATGAATAGCCATCACTTAGTGCTGGTCTCGTCCAATGTTTTCAAAGACTAAGGCGTAAAAACAAGACATTTTAAACGCCAAACACCCCGCCCCCTCTCCCAACCCAGGTAAAAACCCCAAGGCATGAGATGGAAGCCTTTCAAATTTTTGATTTTTATATTTAAAATTAATTATAAATTATAAATAGTATAAAAAGAAAACAAAAATAGTAAATTACAAATAAAATTTAAGTAGAAGATCGGTCTTTCTATTATAAGGTGCAGTTGTGCACCTTACACAACTTTGCGTAAGGTGATTTCTATAAGGTCCAGTGCGGAACATATTTTGAAAAACTAACCGTTGGATTAGAATTGCTTATGAATTTTATGTTCGCCAAAAATCATAGTGATCCCAACAGTCAGTTTCTAAAAAAACCCAACCGAGAAAAACTGGTGACATTTTAAAGAATAAAAAAGTCACAATTTTTCACCGTGACATTTTTCAAAAACTGACCGTTGGATCCCTTAAATTTTTGACGAACATGAAATTCATTAGCAATTCATCTAATCCAATCGTTAGTTTTTCAATATATGTTCTACATTGGGCCCTATAGAGGTCACCTTACGCAACTCGCATAAGGGGCACCTTATAATAGAAGCCCTCAGTAAAAGACAAATATAAAGATGTAAACTATTTACAACTATTTTAAAAGCAATCTAAACCAGCAAATGAAGCTGATTGAACCAAAAAAAAAATACAAAAAAGGTAATTATAACATTACAAAAGGCATAAACTATTTTCAAACATTTTAATGAACAGTCTCTATCTTTCCTCTCTTTATTGGGCATTTAAAATAGTATATTGATAGGTTGAGCAATCGCGTATTTAGTAGTACCCATTGGCACCTGTAGTCGACGCCCTGTGATTGAAATGGATAGGACAATCAAAGAATAGTTTTGAAAGGAGAGATGGACTAGATACAAAATGCTCAGCAGATCAATACTCTCATATCACAATGATCAGGAGGCCATTACTATGGGGAAAGAGCACCAAATGGATGAAGCGAAAAAAATCAATAAACATTGGGAAAGCGATGAACTAGTAATAGGAAAATAGAGGATAAAATAATCTTCAGTTCATAGATCTTCTCCAATTTAAAGTCAATTAATATATTAGTCAACAGGAAAAAAACAATACCTCTGCTTCGCTAATTCTCAGAGTTGAAAGATAACAACAATAAAAAATAAAAAGTAAAGACCAAATCTGTTGTGGGCATTCATCCGCATCCTACACCTTTTGTAAAAACCAATAGGCTCCATTTACAATGCATAACATTTACAATGGAAACTCAAAAACTTGCTTTCCAATAACAAATAATAGGTATCTTGAATTTCTTTTTTCATTCAAGGATGAGGACTATGCAGTGCAAGCATACATTCAGGGACAAGATTAACCCAGTTCTACTCTATTTATCAGAAAGTTAAGTTGATCTGCTACTTTCACCACATTATTTTGTCTTCAAACCAGAATTATATAAAAGTTCTTAAATTAGCTGTGCAGTTCCCATTAATGAGTAGAAGATATTGCCAAAAGGATGTATACTTCTTTGCACCGAATAGAGATGGGCCCTACCTTACAATTGAACAAGGCTGCTTTATGACAATCGCTTCCCTTCATCCTTTCCATATATACGCTGAAGTTCACGGGTTGCAGCTAGAAAGGATTCTGAAAAGCAACAGAAAGTGTGCATGTGAGATGAAAGACATTGAATATCACGACTCATACATATTTGTAGAAATAAGAATGTCTCTTATTTACAAGAAGAAAATGGAGTATGTTGGACTAACTCAATGTCTAAACTGTCATCAGTCAAAGAAGTAAATAGTTTTATCACCTTTCCAAAGACGGAATGACTTTTGGTTGATAGGTGAACCAGTTATTGTCTGAATAACATCAAACAACAAATTCTGAGGCGTGCTCCTGAGCTCTTGGACAATGCCATAGATAGTCTTCCCATTCTCAAAGTATATGTGGTTATTTGGGTGTTTTGTTTTGCAACCAGCATGCCGCTCAAACTCAAAAGCATTAATTACCTATATAAACCAGTTGTTTGGTCAACAGATTGGGCTCAAGTTTACCTTAATTTAACAAACCAAACTTGAATACTCACCTTCAAGAAATTACATGACTGACAGCCACACAGATATCCAGAACCTTTTATAACACCTCGAAGCTCCTTCTAACATGCAATAGAAAAACTAGGCATGTCACCAATGATAAGCTAAACTGAAAGATGAAAGCATGAGAGCTAAGATTTACCTCCCGTGACCAAGCAATATACTTCACTGGAACTCCATCAAGCATACCAGTTGATAGCAAACTTCTTACATTTGAAGGAAAGCTGTTTGGAGGATCTTTCTTAGACATTTTTAAATCCTCTTTCTTCTTGGAAACAGTGTCAGTTCCAGAAGAAGTTATCTGAGCAGTACTCACGAGCGGATCAGCATTTGATTCGACCAACTCTTTCTCATTTAATGCTTCTGATCTTTGAACTGATGGTTGGCCCATCAACAAGTCATAACTGCATATGAGCCTTCCTGAGGGATTTGTATCATCATCATAGCCACCAAAGGATATAATATTACTATCTCCCTTATTATAAAGGTGACCCATTGATAGATTATTGCTATCGCACTTGTTGTAGGAGTGACCCATTGAAATAGTGCTGTCATCCCCCTTACTGTATATGTGACCCATTGATATGGGATTGTCATCCCCCTTGTTGTAGGTTTGACCCATAGATATAATATTGTTATCACCCTTGCTGAACGTGTGACCCATGGATATGGTATTGTCATCCCCCTTGCTGTAGGTTTGACCCATAGACATAACATCGTTATCCCCCTTGCTGTAGGTTTGACCCATAGATATAACATTGTTATCACCCTTGCTGTAGGTTTGACCCATTGACATGGTATTATTATTCCCTTTGTAAGCATGACCCATAGACATGTTGTCATCCCCCTTGTTATAAGGTGGACCCATTGATATAAAATTATTATCCTCCCTGTCATATGTGTCGCCAATTGATATGATGCCGTCATCGCCTTTGTTATAAGTAAGACCCATCGATATTGAATTATCATCAGCCTTGTTATAAGCATGAGCAATTGACATGGTATTGTTATCCCCCCTCGCATAGGCATGTCCCATTGACATAGGCATGACATTCTCAGAGTCCTTGACCTGGCTGACTTTAACTTTCCTAATCCCACCATAATTAAGACCTGATCTAGGATCTTCCAGCGTATGAGACATAGACAAACCAAATGAGGAATCATTCCCGAATGGATCCTCAACAACCTTTCTTCCCATATTTATATTCCCTGTGCTAACTGATGCAATATTCCTGTCATCAAAATTGACAGTCCTAGCTGATTCAGAGTCGAATAACCGTTCAGTGAAATGGCCTGATACTGCCTGAAAACTTGAAGCATTTCCCCATGGAGGAAGATTTGAATTTGAAATTCCAAGAAACGTATTGTTGGTCGAAACTTCTACTGCTTGTTTCTTGTTGGGGAATAGCTCCGCTTCAGTACCATCCATAAACCACTGATGAGAACGCTTTGGCTCAATTCGGGCAGAATTGTCATAAGCCATCTCACCATCAGTTAAACACCCAGAGGCCTTTGCCATCCAAAAGCCTTTGTTCTGGAAAGACTGTCACAAATAATTAGTTAGAAAGATGTTGCCACGAGTATACTTTCTAAAGGCAGAATGAGAAACCGGAACATTCTACGTCTAAGTATAAAATAAACTGTGAACAATGCGGCAACAAGATTATTTTGCCTCTTTCTTCCATCTCATCCAACCCAAAAAAACTGAGTTTAAACATTTAGCAATAGAAAAAAATGCAGTATCTTTGAGTAGAAAGTCCAAGCTTTAGTTGCATTCTTTTCCTTATTCTTCTATACTTAGAAAACATTAGCACAACAGTTCTGTTCTTTTGTCAGATGAAATTTAGTTAACAGTCAAAGAAATTTAGGCACCTTCGCAAATAGCACATGAAATACAACGAACCAGCATTTAATATGTTTTCACTTATGACTAGACTTGCAAAGGAGAATAATAATCCCTGTTGCTCTAAACTCTGATAACTTAATGCAATTCAAACGAAATGTTAGTCAATACATTCTGCATATGCTGCAGAAAAATCATATTAACATATTATGCCATTGTGCACAGCTTAAAAGATGCTTTAAGTTACTTTAGTTAGAAACTTTGAATAAGAATATAAATTCTAAGCATCCCTTTGAGGTTCTCAGGCAGCCACAAATCCAGATACTAACTCTCTATACTGTTGAGTGTTGGCTACAACCCCATGTGGTAAAAAACCCAAGACTTCAATAAATTAAGTTGCCCTCCGAATGAGAATTTAAGACAACAATCTTCAATACAGATGATATAATTGTACATAATGAATCAATTAAGCTTATAATAACAGAGTGCATACAGATACAATTTAGTAAGCAACAATGTGAATGAGACATGTTCAATAAAACATAACAAAAATTTAAAATTTTCTTGGCATTTGTCCCATGGGACAATAACTCTGTACAAACTAGCACGCAACCAGTCATACCCCGCTCAAACATTTTCTAATGCTTACATATTTTTGTCCAGATGTCCCAGTTAGTTTTGTTCCAAATGCACACAGTTTCAGCTGAGTATGGATTCAAAAACGAACCCACCTTTTTTTTTTCATCTTATATTAGCTCATCCAAATCGCCCAATCCTTCGATATAGAGAGTCAGCACAAACCAATAAGCAACTATGGAACAATTTCAGACAAAAACAATAACTGCAACAAGATAAGCACCACAGCACTGCTCAAAGCACATTCGAAGCACTAAGTCAAAATCCAAAGTCCAAAAAAAGAATTCGAAATGTACCATTTTTCTTGTTTTATGCCAAAGCTCTCCCAAAATCCCTTCTTCCACCACTGTATCTAAACAAAAGTGATACACAATCGTCCCACCCCTCGAACAAATTTCTTGCTACAAAGGGTGCACTGCGACGGATCAACAAATATATATATATATACACACACAGTTGAGAGTAACAGCAAACTTTAGCAAATTGTACTTGAAGCAAAAACTAGTTGCCGTAAATGAAAATCAAGCCCGCCACTGACTATCTACAAATTCCCACTGCCAAAAGAATGAAAAATCACGGATTATACAACATTCCGAAAGAAAAATAAAAAATAAAAAATAAAACTTCTTTTATGCCTGTTTGGTTGCAGAGAAAATCTGCGAAAAGAAAACAATCGAAAATTTTATTACTAAAATTTGCATAATTTTAAATCAGAAGAAAACATTTAACGCCACTCAACAGAGCATAATATAACCATCTGCCTACGTTGCAGCGACTTTTAAAATTTTTCCCAAGGAAAAAAAGAAAACTCACACACATACATGACTTGAAATTTTATTTTTATTTCTGTTCTTTTCCAACATTTTCTTAGCAACCAAACGGATGATGAATGTTTCAAAACAGTGCATAAGGATCAAAAGTGGTAAAGAAGTGCAAAACGAAGATAATGATGATGATGATAATGAAATAACTGAGCCCTAAAACTTCGAATGCAAACAATAAGATCTTACCAGCAAAAGTAATTCTTAAGCAAAGGCATCGACTTTACAAACTATACGATCTGCGATCGAAGATCGGCGAACTTCCCGGCGGGAACTGATCGGAAAAGGGCCGGAGACTGTACGGATTGAAGATCGCGGCGCGATCTAATGAGAGATGGAGAGTTGGTTTTGGGGGTTTTGTTTGTGAGGAAGGATATAATTATAAGGTGGTGTGCTTTGCACGATCACAATTCATGGAACGTAATCATTAGCGTACACGTGGACCAGATATAGTTGGATCTGGTCCGTTTGTTATTTATGCACTGGGTAAAGTCAGTAAGTATGATGTGGGTGCGATTTGTATGCGAGAATCTAGGAGGCGATGTGGAGACGAGGGGGTTGGAACATTGCTGGATTTTAAATTGAAGACGTGGCGTGTTTTCATTGGCGATCATTTGTCTATGTTTGAACTTTGATATATAACCATATAGAAAAATGTTTTTATGAGGAATACATCATTTTAATTAAAATCAGTTAAAACGTCTTGAGTCGTTTGATTGGAATCTTGAGATGAATCATACATTAAGTGTAGGAATCCAACGGCTTGTGTTCTTAGCTGATTTTAGTTAAAATGAGGTATAGCTAATAAGATTATGACTATATATATATATGATCCATTAAGGTTCGGACCTTAAGTATAATTTAAGGTCCACTTTTTACTGGGATTGGTATTTTGAAAAATCGACCGTTGGATTAGATAAATTTCTAATGTATGTCATGTTTGCCAAAAATCACAGTGATCCAACGATCGGTTTTCAAGATACAGACTGTTAAACAGTTGTTACATCATCCAATGGTAAATATTGTTAGAATGTTTCACGGACTGTATTTTGAAAACCGATTGTTGGATCACTGTAATTTTTGTTAGGCATAACATACATAAAAAAAATTAATATTATATAATATAATGGTTGTTTTTTCAAAATACTATCGGCTATATGAGAAATTGTGAGTGGGCCTCAAATTAATTTAAGGTGGATCTTATTGGATCAAGTCTGTATATGTGTGTGTGTGTGTGTAGAGAGAGAGAGGGACAATCTATTGAACATAAGTTGACTTTCGCGAAAAATCAATATGAAACTCATAGGGAATTGTAGGATACATATTTTGAAAAATCGATTGTTGGATTAGATACCCTTATTATGGATGTCATATCTGTCAAAAATTACAGTGATCCAATACAAGCATCTCAACATACAGACTGAAAAATTCTAAGCATTAAAAACTATTAAAGTTTTTCTTAGTGACATATCTAAAAAACCAATCGTTGAACCACTGTGATTTTTGGCATGCCTAACCTGCATATACACAGTATCTAATCCAATAGTCAGTTTTTTAAAATATGTATCCCACAATAACTTATGAGCTTCATGATGACTTTCGCGAATATATATATATATTCCATCTACTCATAAGAAAAAATACGAATACTTTCTACTTTATAAATGCAAAGACTTTATCATCCAAAAAATAGTCTACTATAGCGGTTTGCCTTTGGCTTCGATTTACATTATCTAATTAATATGAAAAATACTATGCATCACTACAATGTATCACTACAAGTCTCGCTTCAAGAAATAAAAATCGTGAATTTTCACAAATACCCATGAATGATTTTTTAAAATTCTTCTTGCAGCAATACCTGTAATGGTTCACTATAGCAATGTATAACACTGCTCAAGTAATATATATTAGACTGTTAACACACGTGATGAATGTGTGTGGGAATAATAATAATAATAAAAACCCTATCTTACATAGTTTTTTTTTTATTTTTTATGGTATTGGGAGATGGATATTATAAAATAAAAAAATGAACAATATTAAAACAAAAACTAAAAAATAAACTTCAGTTTTGCTTGATTTAGTTTATGAATTTTAAATTTTGTACCAATGTAGGACATTGATTAATGGAACTAACATTTTGTCAATTAAATGTCACGTGCGGTCATGTAGCAGTCATGTCGGTCTGACGTGGTAACCACATTGATCTTATGTGGCTTAAGTTGACGGACTAATGATATTTTAATATTTTAAGTTGGCTAATTAATGGAAACTCAAGCCACGTGGTTGCCACATCAGACTCACGTGGCTGCCACGCAAACAATCATGTGACATTTGACTGACGAAATGTTGGTTGTGCGAGTCAGTGCCCTACATTGGTACAACTTTTAAAATTCATAAACTAAATTAAGCAAAACTAAAGTTATCATATTTATTTTTGTGGACCGGGCTGTTGTACTGAATTTTTGTGTAAAACTAACATTTTGGGCAAAACTAAGAATATAGAAAGAATTGATTTTTGTGGACCGGGCTGTTGTACTGAATTTTTGGACCAGTGAGCCTAATTCATCAACTTCTGGTTTGGGTTACTGATTTAGGCCTGTTTGAGGTCATAGTGTGTTGAGTGCACAGCCCATAATGCGACAATGTGTCCGGCAGAAAATTAGAGCTGGGTCCATTAATGATGGGCCGTTGAAGAAATGGACTATCTTAGTAGGCCCAATATTGAGTTATTTTTTCAACCTTGGGTTGTTGAGTACGACCTTACTCTTTTATCATATTTATTTCATTGAGTGAAAAAAATTTATTTTGTTGTGAATTTGTGTGGATGACAACCTCACATCGGCACATCGTCGAATACAGTGATGCCAAGCCACCAAAAACCTGCAAGTTGAGATCTTAGAAAGGCCATTTTTCTATTTGACAAATGATTTTCTTTCATTTATATCCGTGGGAAGATGAAGAAAATAATTCTGATAGGATCATTTCTCTCTCTGTATGTGTGTGTGTATATAAATATACTAGTATAAATCCTAAACGATGCCCGGGTGTAAAAATAATAATGAAACATTAAGAACTTATCAAAAATATAAATATTTAACAAAAAGTTTGATCAATTTTAATTTTAATGTTATTTAATAAAATATTTTTTAAACCTCTGGCAATGCCCGAGTGTTGAAATAATAATGAAACATTAAAAAAATTCATTGAAAAATATAAATATTTAGCAAAAAGTATGATAATTTTTAATTTTAACATTATTGAACAAACTTTTTTTTTTCTAATGTTGTCCAATTCTATACAAAAAAAAAATGCAATTTTTTTTTTTCTCAAAACTAATCGTGAATTATTGTTATTTTTAAAAATTAAATGACATTAATAGAACTTTTTTTGCTTGCATTTGAACCAGCTACGTAGAGAAGTGTGTGAAAGAGAGTTTTACTATTTTTTTAAAAAGATATTTGAAAATCGAATTTGAAATGAGTGTAAGAAGAGAAAGATAAAGAGTTTTACTATCTTTTTAAATAGACATTTGAAATTCGAATTTGAAATGGGTGTAAAAAGGTAAAGATAAAAAGAAAAACTTGGGATGTGTGCACTCTTTAACAAGTGCCTGGATCTTTTAATGAAAAGAGAGGATTTGAATCATTAGTAGAAGAAAAATAAAAGAGAAAAAGTAAGAACTTGCCCACTCAGCTCATTAAGGGAGGGCTTGACATATATTATAGTAATAGATAACAGCTACACACACATTGTAATTGCTCATTCAGATACAATTGAGTAAAGCAAAATGAATGAAGCGTGTGAATATTAATGTGGTCCCTAAACTTTACTTTTATTCGATTTAGTCCAAATTTTTAAAAGTTGTACCAATGTGAGACATTAATTAACAAAAATTAGCATTACATCTGTTAAAATATTTGATGGCTACTAACTGAATTGCTGACAAAATTGATATTAATTGATTGGTAGTCCAATCAATAACCGTCAATTTTAATAGATAGAATGTTAATTACGTCAGTTAATGTCCCATATTGATACAACTTTTAATAAATTTGGATTAAATCGAGCAAAAGTAAAATTTAAAGACTCAATTATCATTCTTTTCCATCTTTCTATCAAAATTAAAATTTAAAGACTCAATTATCCTTCTTTTACAGAAGTGATAAAGTTAACCCAAAATTAAAATTACTCTGTTGTGTCCTACTTTGAATGGTGTGTGAAAAATTAGAATGAATTTGATAGAAAAGACCTCGCCACTCAAAGCAGGATACATCAGGATGAAGATGATTTTTAATTTTGAATTAAAGTGTTTCGTGTTACAGCATTTTTGGTTAGTATATATTACAATTGATCAAATTCAATATATATATATATTCTTTTAGGAAGCAAGAAATTGTCATTATTTGAACTGATTTTTAGTCATTATTTTGTATTTGAGCTGGAAATTTACAAACTTGAAAAAATCATCAAAAAGGAAATTGCAACATTTTCTTTAATAAAAAATTATGTAATAATAAACAAAAACAACAAATACCAAGAATTTCTCAGGGGCCAAAAGACCTAAATAAACAGCAACTGTCAGCCCAAATATACAGACTGCCAGCAGAGTCTCCATCCCCAGTTCCTATCAGTCTATCACACACCTCTTTCCCCCCTCTCTTTCTCTCTCTTTATGACCATTGGCCTTTTAATTTACACTTTCACTTTAATCAAATCTCCAAATACCCAAGAAAAAAAACAAAAAAACAAACACCCTTCTGCAAAAGCTGAACAAACACATTCTATCTCTCACTTACAATTAAGCAGAACCCCCAGGCCCCCACAACACTTTAATCAAAGAGCTCATAAACACGCATGGGCGGGTTACAACCCAGGTCCAGCCACCTCTCTCTCTCTCTCTCTGTTTTTGCTTCTCACTCACTCCCCTGCAAATCATCATCACCATATATGTATATATATACACTCCGTCACAGAGCGTATGTGTATATACATGCCACCCGTGATCAATCCAAGTGTCAAGAGTCAGGCGTGCCATGCCACCAACACTAATCTTTTAATTCTTCTTTTCTTTATTCAACTCTGTTTCCATCATCCATGATTAACAAGAGTAGCAGCTAGCAGTCACCATGCACGCCGTCCCAAACCCGTTAAAAATGCCGGAGACACCGGAGGTGGTGTCAGGTGGGGGGCGGTGCACGCCAGATATTGTAAGTCTTGTCAGCTGTCACATTTCTATTGGTGGTGGTGGGGTTTATATAATTACTTTACACAATTGTAGCCCCCTGCGCCTGAGAGAGACCTTGGGGCGGTTTCTATGCAGCTTTGTGCCCTGGTGAGTAACAAGAGTTCCTCTGCTTGGACTCTGGCCACGCATGATGACGACAAAGCAGTGTTTGTTGTTGTTGTTGCTGTTGATAGTCTAGGTGTGTAGTAGGTCTTGGTGGTGTTTGATAAGTTAACTTGGACTGAGAACAAAGAGTAGACGGGTCTGTGATCTGAAAATCTGGATTCTCCTCTTACGTACCACATTTGCTTTAATCCTTCACCTTTCCATAATATTCGGTCGCACCTGTTTTTTGGTACAAACAGGGACAAGAAAAAACCTTTAGTTCTCACAACATGGACCTGCCACTTAGTTGGGTATAGCTAGGGTAGTATTTTCAAGTACATGCAGCATGCAAGCCTAAATTGTACAATTGACTCCTTTAGGCCTAAAGGGTACCAATGGATTGTACGATCTGATGAGTCTCGATGCGTGAATGCTAAGATTATGACACATCATCTAAACATATTATTCATCTCTCACCTTAAATGATGTGTCGTCATCTTAGATACCCAAACAAATTCAAACATAGAAAAACTCAAGTAAATAATCGAGACTCGTGGTCTAATGGTACATCTCTCGATAATGATAAACGAGAGGTTACAAGTTTACTTTAGTCTTTTGAACTGGGGTGGGCCGTGGGGGAGGAGGGTTACACCGATCCCAGTATTGCTTATCTAGCCTCCCCCAGCAGGCTCATCCTCACGACCTCACCTCTCTCACACAAAAAAAGAAAAAGAAAAAAAAGGACAAAATACAACCCAAGTGACATGTTTTAGCCCCCATAAGCCCCCCTTAATTAGAGTTTTGTAGTTAATGATCTTTTTAAAATTAATATAATATGCTCAGAAACTGTGAAAGGGATTAAAATAAGTGGGATTTAATCATGAAATTTTATATATATATATATATATATTATTTTCAAACAATCTAAGAAATAAAATAAGTTAAATAGGGTCGGTTGTAAGCATGTTACTTTAGCAATTATTTTATTAGAAGGAAAAAATCATACGCTTTACCAGCCGACTCTACTAATTAATTATCAAGTCATGAGTCTTTTTATTTTTTTTTAATTGAAGTAAAACCTAGATGGAATTAAGAATATTAATAGCATGCATGTGGTCTTGGTCTTTCTACTGTCCTTTTGCTAATTTTTCCTTTTTTTATATTTTCCATGTAGATGGTGTATGCATTATAAAATATTTTAACACACCACCATCTCCTATATATTTAATCAAACGTAAATTGTCACCATTGAAAAAAATTTAATTTCTACCATTATAAAGCCCCATGTTGGAGGTGACTAATAAATGCCATGTGATCAAGAATCTTCTAATGTTTTTTCAAATCTCTCTCTCCCTCTCTCCCTCCCTCCCTCCCTCCTAGCCCACAATTAAAATTATTATTTTTCTAGGCTGTCGGTCATGCCGTGAATGGAGCAACTTCAATGCAGCATGGTAAAATATATATATATATATATATATATATATTATTCAATTAAGTGGGTATTTTAAAATAGAAAATCTTACCAGGCAGGAGTGCGACTCTTTTCTTTAGATTTAGAGGTTTGGACAACATAATGGTCAGAATTGGTGAGGTATTTGTATGTTGGAGCAAAATATATCCTTCCTTCTTCCCAACCTTTGAATATTCTACCAGCTCTCTGCTCTATCCTTAGCTGCCAAACACACAAAATTTCAAATATTAGATTCAGAGAGAATTGGAAAAATAAATTATAAAATCTTCGAGGGCAATTAATGAATATGATTGGGAGATGAACAATATCTAGAAATTAATACGAGCATTTCACCTTAAAGCTGGCTGCAGAGATAATTCAGATTTGTGTCTTACCTGATCTTTCTCTAAAAGTGCTTGCCAATCGTTCTTCTTTAGTAGCTCATGTGTGTCGCCATACCGGGATGCCAGTCTATAATTGAGATCCCCAAGCCAGATAATCTTACTAAAATAAGTACAAAAAAAAAAAAGGGATTAAAATTTGACTGATTAGTCATGCTTAATTCACTGAAATAGCTATTGATGCCATTACAGGACACAAGAGGAACTTACTCATGCTCCATTATGCTATCAGGGGGGACTAATGGTTGTCCAGGAACTCCACATGAATGAGAAAACCTTGTCTTCTTCAATATTTCTGCAATGTCCGAGTTTCTTCTCACCTCATCACCTTCTTTCTCGCCGGATGTCAAGTGGGTACAAACAAAGCAGAAGCTCGTCTGATGCAATGTCATACTAATCGATATCGATCCCTATTACAAAACCACATTTAAAAAAAAAAAATCATCAACATGAACCATGCCTAGAAATTTATTCACAATGTAACAGTAAATGTATTGCTTATATATATACCTTATTTCCAAGATATCCCATAATGCCTCTCCCAACACACGACACTCTCAAATTGCTAATGTGCCGATTGAGATCGGCTCGAACCCACACGCACAAGAAGATGCCCACCATCTGTTTGCTCGCAGCCAAGCAGTACTTGTGGCTCATTGGACTACTAGCATTATGCCTCATTGACATGGAAGGTGGACTTGGTGAAGGCGAATTTTCTTCGCTAGAGTTTAAATTTGGATTTAGACTGTAAAATCTATGGAAATCTTCTTTTTCAATATCGTCTTCTATGGAAAGCAAGTCCGAGAAGCTGAGTCCGGGTTTCATCAAGCTTGCTGCTTGCTGGTCATGGTAGGATGGGGATGAATGTTTCAGTTCACCGTTAGTGGTAGTGTTGTAATATTGGGATAGTTCTGACTCAGTTTTGGTTCCATTTAAAGCTTGACGAATTAGGGAAAGCCACTTGGCAGCTGGGCCATTGTCTTCTGCACCCAATACATTCCCTGCATTTAGGGGTACGATTTCCTGGAACCTGTTTCACAGCCAAAAAGGGAAAGAAAGAGGGTTAGAATTTAGTAAATTACACATATACAAGTCATCCTACAAGGACATACTCACTTTAGTTAAAGTCAATTTGATATTTTTTGGATTTTAATTAGATTAGATACTCTTCTTATCCACGTGATACATGTCAAAAACCACAGTGATCAAGCTATCCATTTTTCAAAAATGTTAAGAGTATGTGAAAAAGTATCACAATATTCAATGATAAAAACTACCATAATTTTTTAATCTGTATTTTAAGAAACTGACCGTCAGATCACTATAATTATCAGCATACATGACATGCCAAAAAAAAAAAATCTAATCATTAGTTTTTCAAAATACCTAATCCACAGGTCTAAATGACATACTGACTTTAAGGTATGCCATCTCACCTTAATTAGAGACGAATTTTAATAATTTTATGATAATTACGAAAAAGCCGTGCAAAGGGTCTCAACTATAGAGAAAATAGATGGGGGTAGGGAAGGTAGGGGGCAAAAGGATATAAATTAAAGAGGGGGTCCAGGAGAGTAATGTCCCCAGTGCACGTTAGTGATGAGCTGTGGAGCATGTTTGGGTAGCGTCAAACAGTGATCCGAACAGCCAACACGTATCGAATAGTTAAATGGTAGAGGGACAACTTGTATCAACCAATCATGGCGGCTCGTGACACCGGCCATCATCCATGGAGAATTTTAAAGTTAAAGCCAGTGAAAACATTTATTTAATCACCCCTTCTTCTATGTTTCTGTTTTTTTTTGTTTTAAATTCTAGGTATAAAAAGAACTCCAGGTATAGGATCATTTGACATGACAAGTGATGCACTAATGGTCTAATATTTCTAGTGGTTGACATGGTATGTCATGGCTTGTCTCTTTTTTATTATTTTGTGTGACAAGTGATGCAATAATATCGTGCTTTTTTATATAATAAGATATCATATATCATATACAATTATGAAAAAATATTAATATTGACATTATAACAACGCCGTGCTACGGTAATGATCAACATGATATGTCATATTATTTGTATTATTATAAAATATTAATAGTCGTATAACAATCAAAATATTATTTATCTATACTAATATTTAAAGGTAATATCAAAGTTTTGTATCCTCAAATTTTAATTTCCAAAATACTACAAAAAATCTCACATTTTACCGCAGTTATCTATCCACTACTCACTACTTTTATAACTAATTTCATCCATTTCTTTCTCTAATATTTTAACAGCCATCTTTTTAAAATTTTCATAAATTATTATTTATCTATTTTATCACTTCACATTAAAAGAAAATAGCTAAATAATTTGAAATAATTTATGAAAATTATTTGAAATAATTTGGTTTAAAAAATTTAGTCGACATAGCATTAATTCTTTAACTCATACTAGTAAAAATGTGGGAAAGACTAGTATTACCAAATTTATATATATAGCACAATCTTATCTTCAAACTTTCGAATAGCTTTTTGATTGATTATAAGAGAAAAGACATGGAGAAAGAACAAAAAAGAGGTCTAATTTGGAAGGAGAAAGGAGAGGGGAGAGCGTACCCAAGAACATAAATGTCTGCAGGAGCAGGAGACTTTAACCAATCTCGTAAGTTCAATCCCTCGTGGGGCGACTTCCCTCCAACATTCCATGTCCCCACGAACATCCTACCATCATCATCCAAACCAAAACAAAAATCAATTACTTTGAAAACACTTCACAAATTTTAACCATTAATGAAAACAAAAATTATTTCATGAAGCAAGTGTATATGTTAATTTGGAGTCTGAATCCTCTACTTGGACTTAGATACTTGAGTGATGTGTCATGATCTGAATACTCTATGTTTTACTTGGATCCAAGAAAACCCAAGCAAATGATTCTCATTCGTTAATTTGTTATTACTAAAAAAAAACTCAATTACATTGAAAACATTTCACAAATCACAACCGTTGATCATGACAAAATTATTGTAAGAAAATAGAAAAACATTTTACAAAACAAGTGTATTTGGAAAGTTTGCCGGAATTAAAAGAGAGGGTGGTAATGATTCGGGCACTTCAAATGTGGCGCCTCGTATTAAATAACCATAATGGAAAGCCATGATTACCCTCTAATCTAAATCTAAACTCTATAAAGTACACCATAAATCATCAATTGAAAATGAACATGGGCATTATTGTCTTTTTACCTGAGGTCTAGAGTGTCATTAACAGCTGCTGCCTCCGGTTCAAATCTCGACCGTTTCAAACCGCTGGTTGTTTCCATCAACCATCCTTCTTGTCAGAGTTAAAGACTTGAGTTAGAACTTAAAATAGCATATAGTTATTTTCACACAGAGAACTAGGATCATTTCATGCACTCGTGATTTCCACCGTCCACGTGGCAGACATGCTGGTATTAGTTTGAAGCAGACCAAATGGGACCCAACTAAAATGAAAAGGATCCCATTATGCAGTTTGTGTCCAATCATCTAATCACGCCGTTCGATCTGACAGTTTTCAAAACAACGGATTGGTTGTGCACCAAATGGACGGAGGAAAAGAGGTGGATGAGTACGAAGAATGGTATAGTGCCGGTTTGCATTAACAATACCTGAAAAATCTCTCGGTACGACGACGTAGCAGTCTTCATCCGAGCAACTCTTCCTTCTCTCGCTTTTGTCCGCCATGGCTGAGTCCCACAGAAACCGAAACAGAAACTCCATTCAATCCGAATCGCAAACCCGAAACGTATCCGATACGATACGGCAGAACGAAAAATATTGAAATCCGAAACGAAAAACTTACCTCTTATTGAATAATCTGAATGAAATTCGTCGGCTCCGCTCTTTATATTCAGCCATTTTCTCACGACCACCTTCGACCAGGAAGACTGCGGGAAAATATTTCGGGTTCAGCTCTCTCTACAGTCCGATAAATAGCCGAATAATTAATATATTTGTATACATATATATGTATTTATATATACCTTGGACTTCTTCAACCGCTCTGTTCTCATTTGATCCTCTGTAAGATCACTGAAAATCAGAACAAATCCAAACACAGAGAGGCCAATTAGAAACTGTCTCGGAAAATGAAATATGTTCTCGGGAAAACTAAAACAGAAAAGAACGGAAGTTACCCAGAAAAACATAATGGGTGAGTTATCAAAATAAAAGAGTTGAAAAAGAGAAAAATAAAATAAAAATTTATAGGAGCATAAATAAACTAGTGTCAAATGGAGAGTTTTTTCAACGGGAATAAAAAAAAAAAAGACCCAGTTGCAGGGATAATGGAGACAGCTTCCGAAGAAGAATCGTAGGCGGAAAGTAAGAAAAGAAATGAAAAGAAAATGTTAGAAAATGGTTGTTATAATAATATGAGAGAGAGAGAGAGAGAGAGAAGAGGTCAGGTTGTTCCTTTTTTCTTGAAGAATATTTCTTTACAAGCTTCGGTTTGCCCTTTACAGAGAGGAATACAGAGTGGGGGCTGAACCATAAAAGAACAGATAAAGATTTGAGCTTTTTAGATCTTGATACATGATTCAAATCTCCATTAATCTACATAAAAAAGTCATCTTTCTTAAGTTCTTCCCACAGGAAAACTGCATTCAACTTCATATTTTACTCTCAAGCAAATTATAAATAAATAAATAAATAAAACAGAGAGAATAAAAATCAAAGATACAAACACAAAAGTACCCACTGAAAGATCTACAATCGTGAACGAAAACCCAACAAGACTAACTCAAAATTTTGGGGTTCAAAATGAAATTTATGCTGCAAAACCTTGAGATCTTGATGGTATGTCAAAAACCCATATCTGGAATGTAAGATTTCAAAGAAACAGAGTAGCATAAAGGTATATATATATATAGCTCCAACAAATGATGAAGAAACAGATATAAAAAGAATATGGAATTTTTGGGAGTGGAGTCAGTGACATTGCTGATTAGGGATGAAATCAAGAAGGTTAAAATAAGCAATAATTGCAGTGAATCTATTGAACATGTTGTATATATAAAGTAAAAAGATAAGACGTTGCAGAAGGACTTACATCAATGGAGACAGTTTATAGATGTGAAGTATCGGAGATAGATAGATGGATCAAACTCAAGCGTGATGGGGGAAAAAACAACTTTTCCTTCACTCTAGAGAGAGAGAGAGAGAGAGTTGTGATTTGTTGTTTGCCTCTATTGGCTAATGGAGGATGAGAGATGCGGGAGAAGTTTGGGGGCGTTCCTCGGAAAAGGAAAAAGGGGCGGTTGGTTCTCTATTTATAACTTGTAAGTGTGTTATGTTGAGGAGGGGGACGGGGGACTTTGAAAGTCCAAAATTCCAAACACATTGCAAATGAAAAATAGGGGGGGGTTAATTTGGTCATTGCAGAAAACTGAAAGAGAAGGAGGCTGAGGGGCCCTTCTGTGACCAATGTAACTGAATACTTTTCGTACGCGTACCTCGTTGATAGGTCTACTGTCTACTACCGTACGAGGTCCATGGTATGGGACTTGCTACCGTACGAGGTCCATAGTATGGGACTTGTGTATTGAGTTGCCCACATTTTCTGCTAATGAAAATGCTGCCACTATTGTTTCTACTGCTGCTTTTTTTTTTTTTTTTTTTTTTTCACTGCTTCTTTTAAAAAAATTATAGGAAAATGAGAGGGGACCTATAATACCAATCTTTTTATAATGTTTTTATAGAGATGTTAGTATAAGATAAGGAGATTCTTACCTAATTTATTGTTAGCCCACCCTTTCTGGGAGTTTTGGGATAGGTATTATGAAAAACTGACAGTTGAATTAGACAATCTTCTTATAAATGACAGTAAAAAATTATAGTGATCCGATAATCGGTTTTCAAAATACAGTCCGTAAAACACTTTGATAGTATTTGTCATTGGATGCTGCCAAATTAAGTTGTTTAAATGTCTGAATTTTAAAAAACCAACTGTCGGATCACTGATATTTTGGCAGACATGACATACATATAAAGATTAATATCTAATCTAAAGGTCGATTTTTCAAAATAAGTCTCTTGGTGAAAGTGGGCTGACAATAAGAAGCGTAAGAACGTCCTTACAGGATCAGTTTTGTATATATAAAAAGGGATGCTATTATAAGGAGCAATTTATGTAAAGTTGCATAAGATAACCTCTATAGGAACAAATGCATAACTCATTTTGAAAAATAAATTGATAAATTAGATGAACTAGTTATGAATTTCATGTTTGCAAAAAATCACAGTGATCCAACAGTCGGTTTCTAAAAAAACATACTGAGAAAAATTTGTGATATTCTAAAAAACAAAAAAAAAAAATCACAATTTTTCATTGTAGAATCTTTCAAAAAATGGCCATTGGATCACTATGATTTTTAGTGAACATGAAATTCATAAGTATTTAATTTAATCCAACGGTCTGTTTTTCAAAATATATTCCCCAATTAGTTCTTTAGAGGTCACCTTAAGCGAAGTTGCATAAAATGCACCTTATAATAGATGGAATATATATATATATATATATGATCTAGCCAGCATTTATTGACTTAGTCAAAATTAATAAATACTTAAATGACCATTAGGTCACTCAAGTGGCTTATATCATTACTCAAATGACTTATATCCAACAACTATTTGAGTATTTGTTGATTTTGGTTAAGTTAGCAAATGTTGACTTGATATTTGCCAAATAATCTTATATTCAGCTGGTGAAATTTTCATATTTGCCAAATAATCTCAAAAAATTGAAATTTTACAAGTCTTACTATAACTAACTTAGTTTAACCCTCTTCTTCTTCTTCTTTTTTTCCCCCCCTTCTAGCTATTCATCAAAATTTCTAGGCAAAATTAAAAGAAAAAAATAGCGTAAAATAACCAATCTCATTTATTCAATTTTCAATTGAATTTTTTGAACAAAAGGCTTTTATTTTTTTATTTTTTTTTTCAATTGAGCATCATGGGAACATATTTTTCAAATTGAAGTATATACCATTTTGTGTCGTGGTCTTCTTCTTCTTCGATCTTCTTAAAACTTCCATTAAAAGTCAAACCAAAATGACGGTCAAAGACCCGGCGGTTTCAAGCAAGCATTGGCGAGATGAATTTTCTGAGAAAAAGGTGATTAGCAAATAATTTCGGTGTTCTACGTCCTTACGGATCTCACTCCTTAGTCCTTAGAATCAAACTTACATAATTTTCATGCATGCAACAAAACGTGAATCAAACTTACATAAGATGGCGCCGCCACCCCCCCATGCATGTAACGTGAGATAAAAGGAGGCATGTCATTGTCTTGGTTATCAGCTCTTTGCTCATCATGCATAATTTAGTGGATGAACCATTCATGCAATTTACTTCTTAATCTGTATCTATCTGCAACAAAATGGACAAAAATATGGAAAATTAACTATATTTGTTTTTTCTGAAAGCTTTTTATGGTTCATTGTGGAAGTAAATTTTGGTAATCAAACTAACAAAAATGCTATACAACCATAAACTTTAATCCGGAATTAAAAAACACCCTGGTGTGTTATGCTTTGAGTGGTTTAATTATTCTCTCAAATATATTTTATCTTTTTCACATACCACTCAAAGCATGACACATCATGGTGATTTTTAATTTTGGGTTAAAGTTTTTGGTTGTATAGTATTTTTGTCAAACTAATAGACAGAAGTACTAGTTAAAATTAATTGCGTACTAAAATGGTCGTGATCAAATTATACATTCTAGTTGCCCTAGCTTATTTTCACTTTTAAAAGTAAAAAGGTTTGACAGTAAAAAATATTGATAACTACTTTTAAAAGTTAAAATAGTAAGAATTTTTTGGTATCTCGTCGTTTAAAGGTAACTAAGTATTTTTTCATTATTAAAAAATTTTTAGATTTGCTTTTAGAATAAAATAAAAAATAAAAAAAAAAAACTTATCAAAATAGAGATAGTTACTATAATTTCAAATAAGGAAATTTTTTTATAAGCAATCACTCGTGGCATCGCGAGTTGCCCATAGTTCTGCTTTATAAATACAGCGCACACCCCTCATATTAGCAGTAAAGCCCACCATATATCCAACTGTCGTTACTAGCTACAATGAATTATGCCACCCGTGCTTTTAGCTTCAGAATTTTCTTTAACACGCCACCGATATTCAATGGTATCCAATCATACTCAGGAGACAGCTAATTTAAGAGGATTAAAAAATACAAGATAATAAAAATTCTATTTGTTTCTCCAATTTCATTATCTTCCAACTACACATTACACATTGCAATCTCAAGATTCTTGGATTTTTCTCAAGAATTGATGGGGCATAGCAAGTAGGACATGCATTCAATAATTATTATACATAGTTGAAAAGAATGTCACACTGGCCAATAGGGTTTTTGTAGTGATTATATCATAAAATTTTCATAATAAATTTTCCTTCCCTCTATTGTGAAATCCAAAAATATAAAATGGGGACCATGGGTGCTGGCATTTCTTTCTCAGGTGGACTTTGTGACAGGTTTTCTGGGGCCTAAACCCCACAGCTCTTTCCTAGTCATTTCTACGAGTTAATTAATTAAGCTCTGCCCCACACTTATCCAAATCAAGTGTATATTGCTCTGTATCTTCCAATGGTGGTGGCCACGTAAAGGTATAGGCTCTATGTCTTCCTTAATTTCCAGGTAATACCTCTCAGATAATAACCACATCAAGGCTCTATGGGCATAGCTCCTCATAAAGTACTTTAAAAGTTGTTTTCAATGCTTGTCCAATAAAAGCAGAGCATTCATTGCCATACTAACCTTCAGTATTAACTTCAGGGTGGGTAGTTTAGCCCAGAGTAAATAGGGCTAAGAGTATATCAAATCTCTTGATTTCGTGTTCGACTCTCATTAGCTGCTAATATTTGGAGTCATGGAACCTTATTCGAAGTGCAGGATTTAGTCTGATGCGCACAGGCTAGCCCATGATACTTGTATATATATATTTAAAAAAAAAAACAATATTTTTTTCTAATCAATTTAACAAGTTGAATTAATGAAGAATTTTTTCAATCTTTTGAGAGAATTTTTTGGCTTATTTCAATATTCATACACATTCTTCTTCTTCTTTTATTTTATTTTTTTTAATACTAATTTGGTTTACAATTTTTGATATACATTCATGAAAAATTTAACTGAAATATATATATTTTTTAATTAAAAAAAATCAATTATTTACCTTGAGGTGTTATTTACCTAACGATAAGAACTGCGATTGGAATTCACGCAATGGTTTTTCCAATAGAGGAAAAGTTAATCAATACACTCGAGAAGGTTCTCATGTGGCTTTTCACTTAATTAAATACCTAATTTTTAATGGTCACAATTTTCTTTACTTGATAAAAATTTGTTCCCATTATAAAGTGTGTAACATTAGCTCAAATCCTCCTAATACCCAAAACAAACAAATCCTAAAAAACCAAAAATAATAGTGAATTATTAATATATTTTTAGAATACAAGATAATAATTTTAGAATATCAAAATTTATTAAACAAAGAAACAACAACAAATTGAGCTCTCAAAATCACCCGTAAATTTTGTCCATATAAAGTTAAAATGATGTTAAGGTTCGATCGTGACACCTCTACGTTCCTCTCTCTCCATTTATAATTTTTAAAGAAGTTAGTAAAATTAATTTATAGTTTAAAAAAATTTATATATTTTTTTTACTGTACAAATATTCTGGACCAGCTTGCATGCACCAGATTAAATCCTGCACACTGAATAAAACTTTTGAAATAAAGCGACTTGATAAACTCTTAACCTTATTTGCTTTACCACTAAGCTATCCACGTATAAAAAAAAAAAAAAAAAATGGTTTTATGTTATAAATAACATATTATTTTTGAAATATATGCAGATGGATGGTCAAATCCGCTCCAGAGTTCGTGTACATTCTTCCACGACCACGTCCTGTGTCCTTATTTCAGGGCTCGTGGCCCCTACCTACCATATCAGTACCCAACCACGTTGTTGAACAAGTCTTATGCCACTTTTTTTCTGACTGAACTGCCCCTGGTTTTAAACTCGAACCACACTACTACCCCCTTTTCATTTGTCTTATTATCATTCATCATCAACTGAAGTACAATCGATCATGTCTAGATCGGACGGTCACGCACCCCCTTCTATGCATCTTCTGAGTTATTTACTATTTTACTCCTTTCAATCACTCCCACGAATTATTGCATGCATGTATGATGTATTTACATTTCATTTCTTCTTCATTATAATTATTAATATAGCAAAAAGTATTGTTCTAATCTTTTTGCTAACGAAATTTTCAAACTTTCAGTTCGACTAATTTTTGGATAATAATAAGACTATTATCCATTTCGTATCTGTTAATGCTTAAAAAATTAAATAAAAATACTATACAATCAGAAACTTCAATCCGAAATTAAAAACCAGCATGATGTGTCATGCTTTGAGTAGTATGTGAAAAATATAAAATCTATTTGAAAAAAAGATTAAACTATTCAAATCATGACACGTCATGATGATTTTTAAATTCGGGTTAAAGTTTCTGATTGTATTGCATTTTTCTAAATTAAATAGGTGGCTAACCCATTAGGGCCATTAAATTCGAGACTTCGGGCTATGTTTGGCTGTGAATATCGAAAATTATTTTTTATTTTCGAGTTCAAAGAACAAAAAATAGAAAATACTTTTTTTTTAAATAAATAAAATATATAACACATTATATAAATTTAAAAGAAGTATTTTGACTTTTAAAATTGTTACAATTACTCAATTTTGCAATACTTAAAATGTGCATAAATGAAAGGAACCAAAATCGCAATAATTAATCAACTTTGCAATACTTAAGATGTGCATAAATTAAAGAAAGATTAAGGCTTTAATCAAATTTTGCAACACATAATAAAATCCATCCAATGGTGTATGATTGTGATGGATCGTAGGAAGGCATAGGGTATAGCTCATAGGAAAGGTGCCCTCATTAAACCAATTTATGAAAGAAGAGACTTATTGGAGTAATGGCCAAAATCTTTAAATATGTCACCCTCTTGTGTCCACTGCAGTAATGACATGGATGCCAAATTTTATACCAAAAATTTAAAATTAAATAATGTGACAGTGTAATAGAATATTTATTTTTATGCTTTATTATGCTGCCATATTATTTGATTTAAAAAATATAGTAGCTAGTATTGAAATCTAGTAGCCCATGATAAATATCTATGATTATATCCCTTCTAAATAGTAGCCCATGATAAATATCTATGATTCTATCCCTTCTAAACTAAGAAATCTAGCTAGTATTGAAATCTTTATAATAGAACCCAAAACAAAAGGTCCCTCACTCCCTCTCCCTTTAAAAATAAAAGACAATTCCTTTTCCCTTTCTTACATAAAAGGTTTTACATGGTCCCAAGAAACCTTGGTCTTAAAAGGAAAAAAAAAGACAAGGGAACTTGGTCTAAATCAAGATATATCATTTGAATTTAAAGAACATTACATAATAATATAAATGGGTGACCATAGCTCTTTGAAAACACCAAATATTTCCATCCACATATTAACTAAAGGGCTCCCACTTTTGAAAAAAAGGATAGGTGGACCACTCAAAAGGATGTTGTTTTTAGAGAGGGATGAGACCCATCAAACATTTGATTCATAATCTAGTCTTTGTTCATTTAAGCAATCAAAAGTGATGGTATGTCTAATAAAATTTTCTTTCATTTTGGCTTCTTTCTCAAGAGTCACCCATTCAAGCATTCAAAAGTGACACTACATCTACCTCAACTTTCCTCCTCTCTACAACATTTTCTTTCAAAATCTTTCAAAATAGTGACAGTAATTTATCAAAGAATTCTCTTATAGTGTATTTTAAAAAACATATTTTTACTTTCACTATTATTAAAAATATATGCACACTAAGAGAGAAAGTCAAACTGTGTCATAGTGTACACATTTAGGAATTATTTGACCAGTATCAAAATCTGGTTAATTGAAAATAAATGTGATCAATTTTTATTTTATTATTATTTAATATATATATATATATATATATATATATATATATATATATATATATATTGAATTTGTTTAGTTTTGTTAAAGTATAAATATATATTTTTTAAAAAAATTAAACATAAATTAATTTTTTTAAATAAATTAGAATATATTAGGTAAAATCATATCTAACATTATTCAATTTTAAGATCCAATTTTTAAAATTATTTTCAATTTACTACTCTCCACTTTTCATATATTTCTAAATTTACATCAACTAGGGTAGAGTGTGGAAAGTTAAAATTGAAGGGTCTATGTCGTTTTAAACAAGTCTTTAAATAAGCCATTTATTAGAGTTTTGGCCTGTGGGTGTTAAGCTTTGCATTAGTAATTAAAAGTCAGGATCCTGGCGGCGCTGCCAAATCTGTGTATTTGAGATAGCCGCATAAATGGACGGTTCAGATTATAAATAAATAAATAAACACTAAAATTTCCCCGAGGTGTACGTTCTCCACAGGGCTCTACCTCTTGTAGCCGTAGGGAGCTCTCGAGTGCTACACAAATCCGGCTCATCCGACGGCATGTGACTAAGGACCACTGTAATTACTGTGGAATGTGTTCACATTATGACGAAACATTGAAGAGAGAGCTAGGCACAGGAGGGATTTTAAAAGGTTGGGGCTGCGGATGCATGGAGCTTAGGTGTTACCTACTTTGGCTTTTGGTTCACACCAATCATTGTTTTGGACTTTTATTAGCCGTCAGATTTCTTTACCTATAATGATTTGCCATTTGATTTGGACTGCTTGTATTGTCAATGTCATCGCGTACACATTAAATTAGAAGTGATAGCATGTAAATAGACACTTAAATGTAACCGGAAACTTTATGGTAAACAAACCAAAACATGGTGGTGTGGCAATAAATTGGTGAATTGGGAGATATAAGGGGCTGTTTGGTAAATTTAAGAATCCAGTCAGCAGATGATAAGTCTCTCTGATTTTTATTTATTACTGTTTAGTAAATGTATTTTTTCTGTAGATCAGTTCAATCCTGTCCAGAAAATAAGGCATAAATATAGTTTTTTTTTTTTTCTTAAACCAACAGTAAACTGATTTATATAAAAATTATATAATAGAAAAAGATCAGAACAAGTCAGACCCAGTTTTCAAAGTTCCCAAGCAGACCCTAAGCTTATAAATGGCGGAATCGATCAACTATGGGCGTTCTTAGGCTTTTTATTGTTAGTCCACTTATTTTGAGAACCATAAAATAATTTTTTTGAAAAACCAACCGTGGATTAGATAATTTTCTTATGAATATTATGTATGCTAAAAATTACAATAGTCCGATAATCGATTTTTAAAATATACTCCATTAAACACTTTGATAGGGTGTTGGACCTCGCGGTAAATCTTAAAAGGTGTTGGACCTCGTATTATGGAATCTAAATTACAAAAGCGGTCTGAATAATTTTTAAAAAAGAATAAAAAAATGTATCACGTCTGCTGATTTCTTATCAAGTATATATATATATATATATATATATATATGAGTGGCCATGAGTGACGGAAGTGTAATTTTAATTTTGGTAAACATGTGTGTCCCTGTTCAAATGTTTGTATAATCTCGCCACCAACTTTGCCATCAATAATTTTAATTATTTGTCTAGGAACATTTATTCTAACATGCATAAATACCCTTAGAATTAGGGTAGGGTATTAAAATCAGGGTAGGTTTATAGATTTTGGCGGGAAAAAAAACCCAACTTTACCCAAATTTCCCAACTTTTTGCCTTAATACTGTTCTAATATTAGAAAACTATGCTATTAAAATGACAAAATCTCATAAATTTTTTTACCAAATTTTCATTTGAAGTTCAATCATTAAGTGATGCAGCAGAGGGGTGGTCACCAAATGCTGGCAGGAGAGTTGATGCTAACAACTTTATTAAAAGATGAAATCACCAGTTGCATAAATGATGAAATCATCATTAATGTATGCATGCAAAATTGCAAATAGTATGTATATAGTTGAGCCTTTCTTTTTCTTTTTCTTTTTCAGATGGATTAAAATATTTTGGTTCTCCTTTTATGTAAATATTGTTCAAAAACCAAAATCTTCCGGGTGGACAACGAGTCCAACCAAAAGAAGTTGTAGATTTTTTATGTAAGAAATAGGGCAATCTTCAGTTTGAGTGTATTCATGATGCTCTATTTTAAGTGTATTCCATTTTGAGTGTAGTTCATAGATCAATGTTTGCGTTTTACAGAGATACATGTATCTCTGTAAAACGGACATATGATATATACGTGACAATTTGATTTCCGTTTTAACACGACTACAGTTTGTATACATTCCCAACATTATATTTTCTTTAAAATTCATTTTTTCAAACATACATGTATGTATGTAACACGAATTTGACATGTACATACCCTCCATGCTTTCATTATCAGAGATTCAAGTATAATTTTAAGTTTGATATCGTATATAAACATATCACCAGTATGCGTTGACTTACATATTTTATTGCCATAATCAAATTTACACACAATGAAACATACTTCGAGTTATTTTACTGTGTTCAATTTTTTAGGTTATTAAATGTATAGATGAAACTTGACTTTAAGATTTTTTGTTAAGTTATATTCATGTTTATTTTTGTATATAATCTAAGTTCAATATTTTTATTTCTTTCTAAAATAGATTTTTCTATCTTGAAATCTTGCATGAATAACACAATCAAAATTTGAAATTTCAAAATTATTGAAATAGAAGCGAAATTTTAAGAATTTAGATATGAATATTTATAAAATATTATGGTAACCGCCAAATATAGAACAAATTTATATATGAGAAATTTTGTCTTTTTATGCACTAAAATAACGTATTCATGTATCACCAAAAACTACATGACCTACTGGTATAAGATGCTTATACAAGGTTACTATTGATATATATACACATATAAAACCCATTTTTTTAACCAAATTTTGATTTGAAGTACAATCATTAAGTGATGCAGCAGTGGGGTGGTCACCAAATGTTGGCAGGAGAGTTGATGCTGGGGAAACCAAACCTATCAACTTTCTTAAAAGATGAAATCACCAGTTGCATTAAAACAAAACCCCCTCCCCTCCTCCTCTCTAGCTCTGTTTATTTCCCCCCTCTCTGTACAGCATTTAGTCTATTTGAATTTATAATGTTTGTTTTATTGTCACATTCATCATATTCATTTATTGTTAGATTCCGCAGTTGGTGTAACAATGTTACCTTTGCATGTTAGTCATTATGTATGATTGTGCTAATCAAATTGAAATTTCAATTCTTATTGTTCATAATCAATATAAAATTTTAATTCTAATTATTTATCATATAAATATATTTTTATGTCAATTATTCTATTTTTGGTTATTACAATCGAATTGCTAATCACTCAAATAGGTATCATTCGACGAGTACGGTTAGCATGATCAACATGTTGATGTGATAAAAAATCAATAATCATATCCAAATCCGTATCACATTTCCCCATTAATTGCAAAATTAAAAACTGTGTTCACTTAAAAACTTTGTTCTTGCAGTTATTCGAAATGTCACAATTTTGCAGTCAGTCTGCTTTTTTTTTCAAAAACCAACCGTTGGATCGTCGTGATTTTTGACAGGCATAACATTCACAAAATGAATATTTTATCAAACGGTCAATTTTTTAAAATATATTATGCAACTGACCCACAGAAACAAAGAATGCCAAAATATATGAAACTCAAGAATTTTTTATGTAAGGGGCAAATCGGTCATTATGACCATTTGTTGACAAATTTGGAGCCCCCAGTGCTATTGGTGAAGCGAGAATATCATTGGCCTTTGACAACAAATTCATCACATTGGATGTGGCAACAAATTAATAAGAGTATACGAAAGTGAATAATATATCTCCATTAATTACAAAACTAAATCGATGAACCACTCATTAATTTGTTAGCATGGCCATCCACACACACAAAACAGGACAGACAAAGTGGTTGGCCGGCCCGAACTTACCACAAATCAAATCTTAATCTTATTGGTCTACCTAGTGAAGGTAGCCATTACCCAATGATATATGACGGTACACTTTATAGGTTCATGCACTGATTATCACAGCTGGTCCTACTTTGCTAACTCATTGTCTTATTGTTAAAAAAAAAAATGAGCTGGCCCTCATTTTCTCATTATATTGGGAAAAAAAAAAGTGTACTATTGAAAGTTTTTCATTTGGAAATGAATTTTATTTTATTTTATTTTATTTTGAATAGACAATTTAGAATGTTTACTATATATATATTTTTATTTTTTATTTTTCATTTGCTGTACTAGTATCATGGGCCAGTTTGCGCGCACCAGACTAAGTCCCGCACTTTGAACAAGACTTTTAATAAGACTTGCGTTTTGCGGTCCATGGTTCCGGATATTAACAGATAGTGGAAGTCAAACACGCGATCAAAGGACTTGGTATGTCCTTAACCCCGCTTACTCTACCACTAACCTACCTTAGGTCCATTGTATTGTATAAATTAAGCAAGAAATATGTTGAAATGTTCTCACGTATACACAGAGTTAAAATTGATTAAAAAAATTAAATATTTTTTTAAATGGGATAGAAAATTAAATTTTAATATGCGCTTTTGATTAAATTTTTTTTTTAAAATTTATAATAATTTTTTTGTCAATAGAACTCGATCTCACACATCTTAAAAGATTATGTCTTGAAATTCCTGCAATATTTCTAAAAAAAAGCCCAATTGGCACTTTTTTCAGGAAATGAACATGGATATCAACATTGAAAAATTAAGGCAGCTACTTGGCATTTTGGATATATATTTGTAGCTTTTTGTACCTTTTGACTAAAGAAATACCCATCACAATTAATCTTTAATCACTAACCTTCATATACTTAACATGTTTTAACTGGCTATTAAAATATAAACCCTTTATTATCTCAACATGATCATTCTAACTTGGATTGAACACGTGTCGAGTCATCGTGTTATATCGTTGATGGTCAAGATTAGTAAGAGAAAAAGATTATGCAAAAGATCCTTAGCTATCCAAATTCCTCCATTATTAATTTTGTATTAATGAAGATTGACACTTGGTGTCCTAATCATGTGCCCCATGAGATTGACAACTATTAATTGCGACACCAAATAATTAGTTAATTATGTGTATAGCATTGGTTGACCTGTAGAGATTAAGAGAGATGGACCAGTGCTTATGGACAAGGTGTCATGTGGCTTGCTCTGATTAGTCGAGAAAATTCGATAAATCATACCTACAACCTAACCCAATAATATTTTAAGAAATTAAATTATACAATTTGATCGTGGGAGAATAATAATAATAATAATGAAAAAAAAAACACATTGTGTTGAAAGACACCTCCCAGGAGGCATAGGGTTGCATCACTAGATCAAGTTTTTTAGGGAAGATTTGCTTTTCAAGCTGAAGTTCTTGACTTCTATCTTGATGGCCTCATTTTTAGATTTTCTTTCATAGCTGATATAATTTAAATTATGAAAAATTAGAGAGAGCACCTTTAAATTATAGGTTAGTTTTATAATTTTTTAAAAATTGAACAAATAACTTTTTAAATTGGAATATTTTATCCCACTTTGTTTATTCATTTTGTTTAATGCCTAAACTACCATTAATTTTATCACTGAAATAGGCCTTGGCCTTGTAGAGTCTAGATGATATATCTATTCCCTTGTGTATGTGTTTGGGTGGTCTTATATTGCCAGGCCAGGAAAACAAAATGAAAAAAAATAGTAGTAGAAATAAGGTTTTATATATATACGTCACGTTCCATTTACACCATATTTTGACACTTATATTTATACCTTGTTTTCAAAATACTACTTATGATAAATATTTTGACGAACCGACCGTTGGATTCGATATCTTTCTTATGCATGTCATGTATGCCAAAAATCATAGTGACTCAACGGTTAGATTTTAAGAAATATCACTACAAAAACTGTTATGTTTTTTATTAATAAAAAAATTTAATAGTTCTTCACATGATATTTTTCAAAAACTAACCATTGGACCACTTCGATTTTTTTCATATACGACAAACATAAAATAAGTATCTAATCTAACGGTCGGTTTCTCACAATATTCGACCTACAATAATATTTAAAAACGAGGTGTAAACATAGGTATCAAAATATGGTATAAAGGGAACGTGACCTTATATATATATATATATATATATATATATATA
>JAESVK010000214.1:1174088-1219713 GCA_017140935.1 Hamamelis virginiana
TAATTCAAATGTTTGGATTTGAATTGATGAGAGCAGATCTCCTGAGCACCCGGCCTTTCTCCTCACGGTGACGCCACGTGGATACAAAAGCCAAGTTTTGACATAACCTTCCAGCCGTTGTAAGAAATAGCAGTTGGAAATTCCATCTGCTATTTTTTACAGCGACTGGAACTTCCACATATTTAGTTTGAAATATTCATTTTTTCTAGCCGCTATAAGAAATAGCGGATGGAACTTCCAATCACTATTTCTTATAGCTGTTGGAAGGTTGTGTAAATAGTTGTTGGAAGGTTGTGTCAGTTCTTGATTTTTGGTGTCCGCGTGGCGTCACCGTGAGAAGAGACGCCGAGCGCTCATGCACCCCAACGCTTAGGAGATCTGCTATCTTGAATTGAAATATATATATATATATATATATATACACAGACATGATAATATAAGGCCGGCCTTACACAAAGTTGCGTAAGGTCAGCTCCATATGACTAATTTTATATCACAGTTCGTAAAACTGACCGTTGGATTAGATGCCCCTCCTCTGTATGTCATGCCTGCAAAAAATCACAGTGATCTGATGGTTGGTTTTTGAAATATGTCATTGTGAAAATATGTAACTTATTTGTTCTTCAAAATATTACCATTTTTTTAACGGCAGTTATTTCAAAAGCCAACCGTTAGATCACTGTGATTTTTTGCAGGCATGACATATAGAGGAGGGACATCTAATCCAACGGTCAGTTTTACGAACTGTGATATAAAATTAGCCATATGGAGCCGACCTTACGCAACTTTGCATAAGGCCGGCCTTATATTATCATGTCTGTATATATATATCGAGAGAGAGAGAAATGTTTGGACTTAATTTAGAGTTGACAACTTAGACTGATTTATTTTGACTTGTTGCGAGGAGGAAATTCCATTTGTTTGTTATACGTACGTGCATGAAGGATTATAATTATTCATTTTTTGTGATTTCTAGTGCATCTGACCAACTATGAACATCTATTTCGAGAAACTGACTGTTGGATTTGATGTTCCACTTATACGTATCACGAATATGCAAAAAATCTCATTGATCTAATGGTTGATTTTTTAAAAACTAGATATTGATGATTTTTCACAATTTTTTCATTATTGTTTATAATTTTTTTCAAAATTGGAAAAACCGACCATCAGATCAATGTAATTTTTTGCATTCATGATAAGTATAAGTAGAACTTCAAATCCAACTGTCATTTCTTGAAATAGCTGTTCCACGTTGGTCAGATGCACTAGGGAGGACAAAAAAGAGAAGACCAATAGAATTTTTCTAATTATATATAATTAAATAACATCAATTCTATATCACCCGACACTTTAACCTATAATTAAAAACCACCCTGACGTACCGTAGTTTGAGTGGTGTGTGAAAAAAAGGGAAACAGTTTGAGAGGAGAGATCTCACCACTCAAAACAGGACACATCATGATGATTTTTAATTTCGGGTTAAAGTGTCTGGTGCATGTTATAGTATTTTTCTTATAATAAATAGTGAGAAACGTTTTCTCACGTGTTTGAAGAGCAGATCGATATGGCCTGGGCCGGCCCTAAGAATCTGGGGGCCTAAAGCAAGGGCATAAAATGAGGCCATAATTGTCAATATTTTTTAACACCACCATGAATGTAAAATAGAAAGAAAAAAAATCATACTATAGAGATTATACGTTAATGTGGCCCTATTTTTTTCAAGAAATTGGAGGCTTAAAGCTTTTTTTTTTTTTTTTTTTGCAAGAACATTCAAATTTTGGGGCCTATTTTTTTTTGCAAGAAGTTGGAAGCCTAAAGTCATTGCTTTAATGACTTTAGCTCAGGACCGGTCCTGGATGTGGCTGAGTCTTGATTGGAGGTCAGAGGAGATTGTAAAGGTGGTGAAGTGAACAAGCTAGTAGGCGAGCTGGCGAGTATGGGCCATAAATGTACAAGATTACAAGTCATGAGGGGCGAGCTAGGGGGAGTGAGTCTTATACGTGCTCTTATTTGGAACAGAAGTATGAAAAAAAGAAAATAACATTGTGTCGAGATGTACACCTAGTGGTGGCCAAACGGTCAGTTTGTCCGCGGGCTGACCGTGACCGGCCCGTTAAGATAACGGTCACGGACATGTCCGGTCCGCTAAGGCCCGTCCGTTAGTAGTGGACGGATTGGGCTAGCATTTCATGTCCGTTAGGCCCGATCCGGCCCGTGACCATTAAGAAGCCCGGTCCGGCCCGATCCGTTGCCCGTTTGGCCCGTGCCCGTTTGTCCGTTTGCCCAATAGGCTGCCCATTTGATCGGTCCGTTAGGCCCGTGTCCATTTATCTTGATTCATTTTCATAAACATAAAATTACATGTTTGCGAAGGGGTTTGAACCTAGAACCTTTAAGTCTTAGAAGAAAAGCCCTAACCACTAAGCTATATATTAGCTTGTGTTTAATTGTTGTGATATATAATATTTAACCTTATTTCATATTCTTTTATAAAACTATAATACTACTTATAAAAGTGTAAATGATGGAAAAACTTTTGATTCACTAAAATACCCTTATAATAAATAGTAATGACACTTATGTCCTCTTATATATAATTTTAATTGCTTAAAATCTCTTTAACTTCTTTATTAGAAAATTTGTTTTTAATTACTTTTTTTTTTATTCTTAATAACTTTAGCACTATTCCATTCTCTGTCAAGTTTTCTTTTTTGTTTATAATTCTTTTTAAAATAAAAATTTATTATACTTTAGTTGTCCATTTTTTAAATTATATTATATTTTCTATATCTATACATATATATATGTGTGTGTGTGTATGTATATGTGTGTGTGTCTATATATATATATGTGTGTGTGTGTGTATAGTTTGAATATTAAAAAAAATTTTGATTGGCAACAATATTCTATATATAATTATAAAAGTAAATAAATATGTATGGTTCCAGACAATTTCACCAATCAAAAATTATAATAGTAAGACATTTCTAATTGCTTGAAGATTACTTATAAATAGTATGGAGTAATTCTTTTTGAATAAAAATTAATCACAACATAATTATTATAAATTAAATTGAAATTATTTTGTAAGTACGGTCTCATAAAACTTTATCAATTGTTTTAATTCAATTATTTTTTTATATTATAAATACTAACACATTTATAGATCGAACTCAATTACTCGAGAAATTAAATATTATATGATTCACACTTTATTTATTATTTTCAAGAAAAAACAAATATAATTTGACCAATTGTTCTACTATAGTTTTTATTTATAAATACCGATTCATCACTATATCATATTTAATTTCTCAAATAATTAAATATTGCGACATTTTGAAAAACGACCGTTGGATGAGATGTTCCGCTTATGTAAGACATGTATGAAAAAAATCATGTTGATTCAACGGTCATTTTTTACTAAATGCCACATTCTTGAAAAAACTATGATATTAAATTTGCACAGTTTAAACAATTTAAATGTTTTTATCAAAAACCAACCGTCCGATCTATGTGATTTTTTGCATGCACAATGTGTCTATATGGAACATCTTAACCAACGGTCGGTTTCATAAAATAGTACCCCCATGTTAACATTTGTACAATATGAATAAAAACCATATGATACACAAGTTTAAACAATTTAAAAATTTTCTCAAAAACCAACCGTCGGATCTATGTGATTTTTTCTATGCACAATGTGTATATATGAAACATCTTATCCAACGATCGGTTTTACAAAATAGCATCTCTATGTTACAATTTTTACAACATAAATAAGAACAATATGATACATGAAAGGAATCGTTCGAAATCATGGAATTGCAGCGGAAGACAAAATAAAACTTTTTAAATTGATGATTCCATCATCGAATGATCCTAACCAAGAATCGAACAAGCATAGGGACATGTGATATACATACAATCAAATAAATATTTATCGAACATAAATAAATCTTACTTGAATCGCCTTTCGATTTGCAATCCTTGATCTTGAACTTCAACGCGATGAAGTCTCCAACGGTATCCACACGAATACAAGATCGCTTGAATCCTTGAAACTTCTCTACAATGGAAGAATCAAGCTTGGGAGAGGGGAGAAACTCTTTCTTTAATTTGATGATGGGAGGCTTAGTGCTAGCTTGTCTCATTAACTAGTATTTATAGAAAACCCCTAGGGTTTCTATTTAATACTTATTTCCAAAAGTAACTTAATTCTTTTTATATATTACTAATTAATATATAACTTAATTCCTTATATAACACAAGGTTATTAATAGAATTAATTTTAGGAAATTCCCTTCTCTCTTTAATTCAAGAGACTCTCTTATACTCTTTGTTTGTGTGTGACCCATTGAGTTCACCCCAACCTAGCAGTGACTAGGGACATCTCCATGTCTCCTAAAATAGAAACTTTCTATTTAAAGGTTTAATTGAAACTATTCCAATTATGCCCTCATTGATAACACTTATCAATAGGCTTTCACTGGTCATGAGTGACGTCTAGCAATGTGTCATGACATGCCCTAGGTTTGGGTGAATAGCAGAACTATGTGAACCCTTCTTGTTATTTAATCCTTCATCCCCTAATGTCATAGTTAAGATATTTAGGGTATGGATATAAGTCAAAACCCTATCTTAACTTTCTTGTCATATGTTCTTCAAATTATAATCTCAATAAGATGAACCCTATGACTCAATAAGATGAACCCTATGAAACTCTTTCATATTTCATCTATCACTCTGGCCAGAGATTCACATTGAGAGTTATATTTAAGAACTGACCCTGACATTCTCTCTCATAACATTGAGAGTGATGATTCCTTATTGACCACTCATATGCCTTCATGCAAGACCTATTAGAGCCAATGAGTGCCGACTACAACCTTAAGATCAAGGCTGTATAAAACACTATCAAACCCTAACAACTCAGGCATAAGATATCCATGGTGTCTCAGGTCTTAGGATTACCAAATGGACGTAACATAAGAATATTCCTTTAACTTAATATCCATAGGAATATTCTAGTAGATCATGTTCAGTGTACATATTCTCTAATATGCACCCACAGATTAATCTAAATGTCACTACACTGATAGGAAAGACTACCTATCCTCCCATTGGAGTTAGTTTAAATCTGTACTACTCTTGCCGGTTTAATAAATGTCCTCTTTAATAAACCTATGAGCAGGAACACTTTTAGAATAAATGTGTATGAGAAATATGAGTCTTCATTTCTCAACAAACTTGAGATACATATTTCTCTTATCATTTATTCATGGACATTATCGTATATATAATTGAATATACAGACGATAAGCAGTACCTTCTTATCCTAATATGAAATAGATATGCACTTTAGGATTGGTTTTAGGGCATATCTCTAACAATACATAGCTTAGATGAAAACAAACATAAATAGTTTTTGTTATAATGGATAAGGTCAACTGACCGTTGGATCACTCTAATTTTTTGCGAGCATGGAATTCTTAAGAAGCTAGTTAATGTGAACACTGTTTATGGGCGAGAATACATTCAATCTTTTTTTGGACCACTCTGATTTATTTTTGCATTGTAATTTGAAAATATGAAATATAAAGTAATTTATTTTGAATTTTATAGTAATTGATTATTTCAAAAATCATGTTTTATCTATAATTAGAGTTAGAATTTGAAAAAAAAAATTTTAATTAATAATTTTTTTCACTTTATTTAGTTGAATTTCATATTAACAAAATTTTATTTTAGAGTACTTTTATTTGAAACTGATAAAAGACAAATCTCACTGTTTGTTTTTCTCTTTATTCGATAAAATTTATTGTTATTTTTTTTAATATTCCAAACACTAAAAAAATAACAAACTTTGTTGATGCCTTATTGAATTAGGAAATTATTTGAAAATATGATTTAAAAAAGGAATTACAGATAAACTTCATGCAATTAATATTTCAAGAGGGTAAAATGGTCATTAACATTTAATGCGAGGGTATTTTAGTCGATCAAAAGTTTCTTCAACATTAGGCTTTTTATAAGTAGTATTGATTTATAAGAGAATATAAAATAAGGTTAAATATTATATATCACAATTGTTAAACACAAGCTAATACATAGCTTAGCGGTAAGGACTTCTCATTAAAGACCTAAAGGTCTTAGGTTTGAACCCCTCTAGCCTCCATTAAAATTTTATGAAAATTTAGCTTAACGGATCGGGCCAGCCCGCTTGGCCCATTTGATCTGTTTGGTTTGTCAGTTTGAATCCATTGGACAAAGCCCGTTTGGCCCGCTAAGCCCGGCCCTTTTGGACCGCCTGGCCTGGCCCGTCCGTTAGCTTAATGGACAGGTCAATTGGGCCGGATTGGGCAACACTCTTGAAAGTTTTGACCGGCCCATTAGCTTAACAGTCACCAGCCCGCTTGGCTCGTTAGCCCGCTTCCTTAACGGGCTAGGCCGGCCCGATCCGTCCGTTTGGCCACCACTATGTACACCTCTCAGGAGGCATGCATATGTAGGGTTTCATCAACCTGCAGTTCTTTTTTTTTTTTGTTTGAAAATTTCCTTTGCAATTTATACAATTTAGATTAGGATAAATTGCACAAATTAAAATTCTTTGAATTGTTGGTGAATTTCATAAATTTTCTTAACTTTTAAAATTAAGTGAATGACTCTTTATATTATTAAATAGAAATACTATGTCCAACATACTCTTTGTTTATTCAATTTATTTAGTGTCTAAATCGAGTAATGTTGGTGTTTTCATATACGAGAATACCATATACTCACATGGAATTGCAGACCACCGTAGGAAGACGGGTCCTGCAACTAATTCCTAAATTATCATTATACACTTTTTTTTTTTTCCAGATATGCATTGAAGTTGATAGAGAAAGGTTATGTGAGTCATCATAGAAATAGGGCATTGGCCTTGCAACATAGAGAGTATATCTCTCACATTTTATATACAAGGGGAGATTTGAGATTTGAATTTTGATCTGAAGATTATGTGGAGTTGGGGCCTTCTATCATTTGGCAAAAATTAGTCTAAGCCAATTATAAAAGATAGTTTAGGCATTAAATTAGTTTAATAACATCATGTCATGCTTACATGCATATATGGTTTATTTCCCTTTGATTTTTTTATTATTATTATTTTTTTTTTCAAAAAAAAAAAAAAAAAAAAAAAACTAGAAGAGGAGAGATAAAGTGTTACAATTTGAGGCCTGAGCTGTAGTAGTTTACCATCTGCATATTTGGTTCGTGTACTTTATCCTTGGAATCATAATGCATTAATGCTTTGACATAGATCAGTTTAAAATGAAATGATTTGAAACTTGAAATTTAAAGGCAGGCTTTTCATGTATTTCATGAGCTTGTTAGACTCATTTCCATCTTGAAGCACTTTATCAAATTATTTGTGCATGTTGTCAAATATATATCCTAACTGCTCCATTTGTGAGTTATTTTCTTAATAAAATCATATATTCCAATTTAGGGTTTGAATCACATGTTTAACATCACCTTATCTAGAGCAATCCTCGATAATAAATATATTATAATTAGCTTCAATTCATGATACCTTTAATTAACCGTGGGATATATATGTATTTTAAAAAATCGATCATTAGATTAAATACTTTTTATATGGGTATCATGCATGTATACGTGTGTCATAAGATTGACTGAAACCGGCCCTATGCTAACCAAGCCCCATCCCATATTGATATCAATCGGCCATTGAAAAAGAAAAAAAAAACAGAATTCTGATGAAAATTAATTAGCAAATAATATATGATCTCTGATCAAAATTAATACAATTTAGTGGAAAAAAGATGAACAAGCTAGTATTGATACTTCATATTGTACAGAAAACAAATGTAAGAATGGTAAGATGATCGATGAAATGAAGCACTAGCAATCAACCTTGCATGGGAGCTAACTTCCCAAACAGTAATTTCAAATCATTCTCTAAAGGTGTCAAATTCAAGTCCAAACACAAAACCTTGTTACTAATTGATCCCTTCTTCATCAGTACTGCTCTATGTGTCCTCATGTGACCACCCAGAGCTTGCCCTGTATTAAAATGTAGACCACATATGGAGCACAAAAAATGGGTCCTCTTGGGTTTCATCTTTGTGCTATGAATTAATTTGGTCTCGTCGGTGGTGTCTTCCCCATTTAATCTTGGCTTCTTCTGGCTTGCCCGGTGGCCGCCGAGGGCCTGGAACGACCGGAACCGGCGGTTACAGGTCCGGCATTCAAAGACTCGACACGTGGAGGTAGTAATTGTAGACTTGGTTTCTAGTCCGCTAGAAAGTAGCATTAGACATTTGGCCATTACTAAGCCCTCTATCTCTTCATTTTCTCTGCAGCTCCTCTTCATGGCTATGTAACAAAAATTAGAGACGTGATTTCTGGGTCTTAGAGAGCTCTGTCTGTTTGGTGTGTGTGTTCAAAGCCCAAATGGAATAAACTTTACAAGCATGGAAGTCTTAGACTGTGTGTGTGTATCTATATATATATATATATATATATATAGAGAGAGAGAGAGAGAGAGAGAGAGAGACTGATTTCTTTTGACTTGTTGGGATTAGGAAAATTCTATTTGTTTGGTATGCACTAATAAGGAACATAATAAAGAGGGAGAAACGTTGTCCCACGTGTTTGAATAGCAGAAATGGAGTCTTGATTGCATCACTGGTTCGATATTATTATTAACTTTTTTTGGTACAAGCCAGTCCAAAATTTTCAGGGAAGATGTGCTATCTTTTCAAGTTGAAGTTGTTGAATTGATGCTTGGTTTGAAATTTTCATTTGCAATTGACAATTTGATACAACTTAGATTAGGATAAATTATACATGCATTACATAAAAATTCTTTGAATTATTGGTGAATATCATAAACTTTAAAATTAAATAAATAACTTTTAAAATTATTCAATAGATCGAATTAATACTTTAATTGTTGACTCTTTGATTATTCATTTTGTTTAATACTCCCCCGTCCTTTAAAGATATACCATCTTTCCTTTTTTGGCTTTCCTAAATTGATAGGCTGTTCTAAAAAGTCAAACCAAAATTTTTTTTTTTTTTTTTTTTTTTAACTTTCCCTTATTTCCCTCATTAATTAACCCAGTCCAACCTCAACATGCATGCATTAGTGTTGTTTAATTGTAGGAGAAGGGTAATTTGGAAAAGAAAAAAAATAAAAAAGGCAACAAGTCAATGCATTGATGTATTTTCTTAATATGCATGCATTTTGGAAGTAGTTTATCTTTCAAGGACGGAGGGAGTATCTAAATTGAGTAATGTTGGTGTTTTCATATACATGAATATTGTATACTCACATGGGGTTTGGGGGCCGTGCCAGAAGGTTGGCTTGGCTATCCCATGCATGGGCGGATTTAGGGTAGGCCTAATGGGGGCAAGTGACCCCACCCAAATTTAAAAAATATTTGGGATTAGTTTAAAATATTGAAAAATTTGAAGAATTTTTAAATTTGTCCCCACTATACTATTTGCAAAACAACATTATAGTTACTTGTTACTTCAATATTTTAAAAAGTTTATGAATTTATGCTTCAAACTATTTTTGACATTGTTTTATGATATTCAAGGTTCATTTGAAATATTTGCATTATTCATGCATCAAAATTCAAATTGTATTTGTCTTCGTCTGCCCATATCATATTTGATATTAATTAGTTTCCATCAAAATGAAAGCATATTGAAAAGTGAAACAATGCCCATTTATTAATATTAGGAGATGTTTGAGGCAGGGGCGGAGCTAAGTAAAAACCAAGGGGTGCCATGGCACCCCCCAACTTTTCGAAGTACCTAGCATCCTTATATTAATTATGCTTTATATAATACCCCTTGCAAGATACATGGCACCCGCACACACACAGAGAGAGAGAGAGAGAGAGAGAGAGAGAGAGAGAGAGAGAGAGAGAGAGAGATTACTAAGGGCTAACCTTCTTAGACTTTTTCTTAATGTATAAAGACTCCAATTTTCAATTTTAATATCACTATGCTGATTTGTGTAGGCTTGAATCAAATACATTAGTTTGAAAGTTTGAAATACCCATCCATGGAAAATTTAAAAATTGTGTATATGATTTGCCTATACTAAACTCTTTATCATTCTATGAAATTTTTATGATATGATGCTAGTATAATGAAGAAATTTGTGATAAATTTTATTGAATTAATTCATCATAAAATTTTAATAATTTGTATAGTGAGATAAAATATTAGTCTTGAATTTTTATATATTTTCTATGCTTAAATTTTGAAATTTTTGGATTTTTAAAATTTGGGCCATTTGGCACCCCATAACAAAAAATTTTAGTTCCGCCACTGGTTTGAGGTAAGGGTAGATTTCTTTTAGTATAAAATTTTTTTGCCCCCGCATTGATAAAATTCTGGCTCCGCCCTGATCCTATGAATTAAAGTTAATTTATAGAAATAGATTATGTGAGTATCATAGAAATAGGCTATTGGCCTTGTAACTATGGAATAGATGATATATTTTTCCATTTTATATTGAGAGATTTGAGATTTGAAATTTGTTTGCGGGATTTTGTGGAGTTTGCATGGCTCTTCTATGTTTGGCAAAATAGAAAACAAAAGAGTATTGCAAAAAACGAAAATATAAATGGTATATGTCTATTAAATTTAAAGTTTAAGCTAATTATATAATGGTAGTTTAGGCATTGAATTAGTTTAATAATATCATGTGATGCTCACATGCATGGTTTATTTTCTTTGAATGTTTTAACAAGAAGTAGATGAAAAGAACAGTGTGTTATAATTTAATACTGTAGGGGATTAATAGATGAAGAAAACAAAGATTCATATTGATTCAATCGTTATTATTTTACAGCTAGCTTTGAGAAAAATTATGAAAAGTTGTAAAAAACCATTAAAAACTATTACATTCAGATTTTTGATAAATTAATCGTTGGATGAATGAGATTTTTAGCATGCATGATATGTATAATCAGACATTTAATTCAACGGCCAGTTTTTCAAAATATCTATCCAACATTGAATAGATATATCAAGAAGCAGTTAGGAAAAAAGAGGCTAAAAAGAGAAATATAGCAGAATTGTTGTTTATGACATATATGTAATAGTTTCAACTTTCAATGACATATATGTAATAGAATTGTTGTTTATTACCATTTACCAAATAAGGGGTCATAAGATTGACCTTTTTTTTCCCCTTAGTTTACATTAATAATGGAGGAGGGACTCAAAACTTAAACCTAGATACCCAAGCATCATCCCACGCTGATATTGATTGGCCGGCCATTGCTGCTCAATATCTAATGGCTAGCTAGGTCAGTGAAAGTTAAAAAATAAAAAATAAAATACAAAACTAGAACCCCATCAACTCAATTAGCAAATAATGATCTCTCATAAAAATGAATACAATTTAATGGAAAGAATTAATGAACAGTATTGATACTTGATATTGTATAGGAAACAAATGAAAGAATTCATGACCAAAAAAACAAAAAAACTAAAGCAACTACATGAATCAAATGAAGCAATGATCAACCTTGGGAGCTAACTTCCCAAACAATAATTTCAAATCATTCTCCAAAGGTGTCAAATTCAAGTCCAAGCACACAACCCTCTTACTATTTGATCTCTTCAACACTGCAGGTAGTTTTGAAACAGCAGCAACTGGAAGAGGAGAAGAAGAAGACAAGCTTTCTCTAATGGCAACTCTATGTCGCCTCATGTGACCACCCAAAGCTTGCCCAGTATTAAACTTTAGACCACATACGGAGCATCTATAATGGCTCATCTTGGGTTTCATCTCTCTGCTATGAATTTTGGTCTCGTCATTACTTGAGTGTTCCCCATTCAATCTTGGCTTCTTGTGGCTCGCCCGGTGGCCGCCGAGGGCCTGAAACGACGGGAACCGGCGGTTACAGGTTTTGCATTCAAAGGCTTGACTCGTAAAGCTAGTAATTGTAGACTTGGGTTCAAGTCTGCTAGAGAGTAGCATTAGACATTTGGCCATTACTAAGCCCTCTCTCTCTACATCTTCTCTGCTTCTCTTCATGTCCATGTAACAAAATTAGAGATGTGATTGCTTGAACTCTAGAGGTCTGTTTAATGTGTTCAAAACCCCAAAAGCGCTTACTGGTTAATTTGGTGAAAATTGGAAACCAAATGGAATGAACTTACAAGCATGGAAGTCCTAAAACTATATAAAGATAAGGTCTAGAGAGAGAGTTATTCATTTTGACTTGTTGTAACGAGGAAAATTCTTTTGTTTCTTACACATTAAGGATTGATTATTAAAGAGTGAGAAACGTTTTCGATTCACACGTCTTTGACTCTTGAATGGAGGTGAGAGGAGCGTGTGAATTGAAGGTGAAGGCGAGACAAAAGGCAAAGGGCAATAAGCAAATAGCTAGTCGCGGGAGGCGAGCTAATTAATTAACAGGGAAGTGTGATGTGACCAACAGAACAAATAGAGGAGACAAAAGGCAATGGGGCAATAGGCAATAATAGTCGTACATGTGAGGCGAAGTGATTCTTCTCGGTAACTTCTTTTTTTATTGGGTAAGAGAGACGAGCTTTTTTTCTTGGTAACTTCGGAGAGCTGTAGAAGAAGATTCTGGCTTTTATACAAATATATATGAATAGTAGTATGAAAAAGCACGGCCGCATATGGGAAGCTTCTAGCTACCAGTAGTAAAATCTACGCGGTGAAGGAGTTTGATTATGACACGACTAAGAAATGAAAGCGAGTTTCATGTCCCCTTCCTAGGATTGCAAATGAGTTGCAAATGAGCCGAGCCGCTCACGAGTGGTTCACAAAAGTATTTGATAAGGATTCGGTTTGAGTTTGTTTATTTATTAAACAAGCCAAGTCCAGGCCTTAAATTTAGGCTCGTTTAATAAAAAAAACCAAATTCAAACACACCCAAACTCAACTCGTTTGTATTTGTGAACAAACTTGTGTTTAAACTCATAAAAAAATTATAATTTAGGCTTGAATAAGCTCAACATATTCATGAATTTATTTTTTTGGTTTGAATTTTTTATTTCCAATATAAACTAAATATATAGAACTCATTTTTTAAGCTTTCTACATTAATTTTTAACTTTTTTCTTATTGTAATTTAAGATTGCAAATTAACCAAGCCGTTCGTGAATAGTTCGAGTATAAGCTCGATAATAAACAAGTCAAACTCAAACATACCAAAGTTCCGCTTGTTTAAATTAGGCTTGAGCTCGACTCGAACTTAAATAATATATCAAGATTTTAATCTTATTTCAAAATTAAGATTAAGTTTGTTATCATGGAGTCTACTATAAGGTAAGTTGCGTAAGGTGACTTATGTAGGGTCAATTGCATAATATATTTTGAAAAACTAATATTGGATTAGATAAACTTCTAATGAATTTTATGTTCGCAAAATCACTATGATCTAATGGTCAGTTTCTAAAAAATTTCACTATGAAATTTTGTGACTTATTTGTTCTACATAATATCACTACTTTTTTCTAGTAATTAAAAAAAAAAAAAAAAAAAAAAAAAAAAAAAAAAAAAAAAAAACCAACTATTGGATATTTATGATTTCTTGCGAACATGAAATTCATTAGAAATTTATCTAATCCAACGGTATTTTTCAAAATTTATTTTGCAATTGCCCCAATGTCATGAGATGATGAGATGCACCTTATTAACTCCATGTGTACAGATTCACCTTCTAAAATATATAGAAAAAATTATTCAATAAACTAGAAATATATGTTCTTATAGACAATATTTAAAAATTTTCATGCATGTGATTGTCATGTGATCAATGCTACACATGCATAAAATTTAATGATTCTCCTATAATATAGTCATTAGAGAAATAGCAGACAATTAATGACACAACTAACATTGAAAATTATAAATAGAAGGCATTTCATGAAACTTTAGAGTTAATATGGGCACAAGTAATTTTGGAGTGTTGCTAAAGGGATCTAAATTTTAATTACCTTCTTAGAGATTTGACATGACATGTCACAATATCATTTCATATCATGACAATTGCCATAACATTGGTCAATGGGAGGAGATGTTCAATGTACATTTTGACCTATTTAACAAGCATTATTTTTATTTGACTTCATTAATCTCATTTTTTTTCCTAATATTTCATGAAATAATCAACGGATGATCTTGTTAACACTGAATTATCAATACATATGTCATATTCACATAGCATGTAACATAAAAAATGCATTCCTAAGGTGGGTGGAGCGAGCAGGACTAAAGGCTTACCAAATCCCTTGGTCCCGTGTTCGACTCCCACTAGCTATTAATATCTGGGAACACGGACAGCAAGGTGCAAGCTTTGTTTCGAAAGCTTTGTTCGGGATGTAGGATTTAGTCTGGTGCGCATAAGTTGGCCCATGATACCTGTATAGCAAAAAAAAAAAAAAAGCAAAAAAAAAAATAAATAAATAAAAAATGCGGACCCCTCATGCGACATAACATGTCACATCGTTACTGATAAATTAGTTATGTTTATATTTATGTGGGATATATTTTTACTAGTATAAAATTGATTGTGAGAATAGATACTAACACTATTTGCATAAAAATATATGACATAGCACATGACGTAAAAAGTAGCATTTTCTTAGTACTTAGTAATCTTGTATTAAATTTTCACTAAATTACCAAACATGCCCCTATAGGTTAGGTGGGTATTTTTATTTTCCGATCATGTTCTTCTGGGAGGTCGGCTAATGTTAACATAATAAGTAAGTCGATATATATGACCCCGACCAGTTGGGACTTATTCAGGTCTTATGTTACAAGTCTATGTTGTGGTGCTGGAGACAGCCATTACCTCAATCCTAACTTAACTACAATGTGAAACGGCTTTTAAAAAAGCACTTTTAATTATATATAATTCACTCTTGCCCATCAGCTTTTTGCTCAGAAGCCAGTGTGCATTCCTTGACTAAGTTGTTGCAGGCTTGCAGCCAAAATTCCAGTTGGATTTCGTCCATTTCACACGCACTTATCTTATTTAATGTAATAAAATGACTGCAGTTTAGCAATAGTAGAGCATAATATGCTAATATAGCGTGTGAACCATTACAGAACCTTCCAAGCAAACACAATGCGTCCCATTACTTGTTGTGAATATACGGAAATTTGTATAATGAGGTTATGACTTGCTTAGAAGTATGCATGCACAGTTATTAACAAATAGGATATATGATTGTGATTTCTGTATAATTGAGATATAATTAGGGTTCAACTCAAGTCAAGGGGTAGAAACCTTAGTCCAAATTGCGAACTTCAATCAGTGGGACATGATAACTCAATCTTAACCTAAGTTTAAATTCTTGGTTGCCAAGCAAATGGTAAAATCCAAAATGGGTTTTGTCCAAAAATGCTAAAAATTCCTTTCATGACAGTATGCAAACCATGAACATGGCCACATTATAATAAGTAGTTTCACACTTTGACCTTCACATGCTGGAAGGGAGGTAAAGTTCTAAAAATTGCACATGAGAAGGGCATGCTTTTATTCAAGCCTTAAAAAAAAAATGTTATTACAATACATTTTTGTTCTAAACCAAACACCACCTAGGCTCTCTGGATGAGCCAAATTGCATCATCACAGACTTTCCAATTATAAGAAAAGAAAATGGACTCATTCTCATCAGTTGATGAGTGGCATTTGCAGTTAGATTTAATGAAAAGGTGAGCCAATAACATACAACAAACCTAGTTGTTTCACTTTCTTTGCCTTCCCTATCTTGTATTTAAAGTCTAACTATCCCGATAGTTTATCAATTGACATCTGCAAAAGGAGTTCTATTAGGTGATGCTTCCACAAACAGGTGATGTTGCTGAATCTTGCTTTCGTTATGGCCCCATTTCGATCTGTTCTCTAAAGAAAAATTTTCTGTGAGATCTTCAAAGGCAGATGTTCTCATTTCCTCGATGGATGCCAAGCTAGGCACCGCTATTACTCGTTTCTTAGGTGTTGTACTCGTATGCTGATCAATCTGTTCAGAATTACACCATTCAACAATTTAGCAATGCTGCAACAATGTGTGTGCAGTAAAATAATAAGACACTAAGCTTCAGGCAGTTAAGTCATTCAAAATACTTTGGAACTTCCTGACCATTTTCTTAGTAATCCTAGAATATGAAAAAACAAGGTATTTCAGATAAGCCAGCCTACCAAATAATCTTTTCTGAGGCACTGTTCAGCTTGGTTTCGGATATTTAATATGCGTTTACTATGTTTCTCCAGTATTGATTTAAGCTGATCCATGCACATGTCGGACATGGAGTCTATTTCCTTCTTAGATTCATGGTCCATCATTAGTGAATCTGCAAGTGCATAATTTTTCCAGTCAGCATGATTTAATAGAGAACGAGGAATTCAAATTTAATGTGTAAGGCGTTATAATAACCGTTGACAGCTGCCAGCATATCACAGGCTCTGGCATCAAATTCTGCTCCCATAGACGAGGATGTGGAGATAAATTCTTCATGTGCTGTTTGATTTGCACAAATGTTTCCCCTGTTAAAGCAGATAAAAATCAACACTCATGGGTAAGAAAACTAACAGAACAAAAGAATATTCAAGCAACCAAAGAATAGAAATACTTACTGTACAATTGATTCTATCTCCATGATACTGCTCTTATTAAGATCATTTATGGATGACTGGGCATTTTCCCACTGCTGTCTAGAGTAATCCACCCTTTCTGAGCTGCATATCATGGAGAGAGAAATTATTCATAAAAACTGAAACTACTCGTACATCACCACAATCATCCAAGTTAAGACTTTATATCAAATCCATTGGCAAATTCTTCAGTTTATGGATAACCAGGCATTTTATTTCCCCCCTTGCCACCTGGAGTGATCAATCCCCTTGAACTCCATATTCAGAGAGACAATTTTCACAAAGCCCTCATCGCAGCTATTCATATTAAGACTTTATATCAAATCCTTGCAACTGTATAGTTCGCATTTATGTTATATCTCCACTAAATCAAACATGTTTCTGCATTCCTCTTATGCAGGCCATAGAGCATTACAATGTATTCTCAAATGTCAAAAAACATGTCATCTCTATCTTTTCAATGCGGGTTTTCTATTATTTGTTTGAGACGCAAAACTAAATGAATTTTAGCTTACCATTCCTGGAGATAACTTTCCACGATAGTCCTAGTTTCAGCTGCTGAGAATGTGTCTTCCAGGAAATAGTTTTCTGCCTTTTCTATGTATTTACTCAACTCCTTCTTAGCATCTGAAGAAACTTGCTGCATGTTGGACATCTCTTGCTGCAACCTCTTATTGTCTTGTGTACTTGAGTGCTGAATGTTTCTGGACGCCTCTGAGACCTAATATATAATTCTTAAATGTCAAGCATATAATTCCTACAAATTGTTCATTGTCAAGAAACACATAAATAAGACGAATTATTTGAAGGATTGACCAACTCACCATAGTAGTTTTCTTAGCTGTCAGAGTTGCCAATACTCCAGCAATTTTTTCCATTGCCAGTTTCTCCTCTCTAGCAGCCTCATCCTGTTTCACAGCAGAATTATATCTTCCTTCAATCTTCCCTTGGTATTGAATTGTATTAATAGTGCACCTCTGAGGTTAGCTTACCTTAAACATCTTCTCAAAAGTAGCGAACTGTTGGGATTTTTCAATTTGGCTTTCTTCAAGAATTGTCATGAATTTGGAAGCACGGTGGTGGAGATCATTGAAAAAATCCACCGTTGCCTTTGAAATCACTTGTGCTGAAACTAGACTCCGCTGTAATCCCTACGGTTTTCCACAATGATTAAAATAGTTTGACATTCCAATTATAAATTATGATTGAATTTACAAATAAAAGGAATTGAAAATCAATAAAATAAATACAAAAAAAGTATAGCCTTACCTCTTCTTGCTGTTGTGCAGAAAAAGCCAATAGCTGTTTTTGCTCATTTAGAGAAATATGGATATCACAAATAACCTCCTTGGCCTCCAAAACCGCAGTAACAAGAAACTGTAAATACAACACAATATTATACCTCAGTCATTCTAAATCTAGTAATGTCATAATCATTCTAACTTGTATAGTTTCTTTATTTCACTTCATACATTCTCAACGGCCATTGTTTGTGATAAAATTGTAGACTTTATCTGCTCCAGATCGGAAGAAGCCTTTGTTTGGAGTGTATGGGCGAGCTCCTTCAAGGCTGCCACTCCAGAAGTATGTGTCTCTGTCATCTTATTAATCCTTGATTCCAGAACCTGGGTAGCCTGGTGATAGTGATAAAAGTTAAGTCAGTCAAACTAGATAACTAGTGAAGCAGGCAAGCATAAAATATTAATCAGATCATTTTTCATTTCTTACATCGCATTTACTGGCAAGAAATGAGCAGGCATGCTCTTCCATGCATCTTAATTGTTGCTCTTGTTGAGAAACCGACCCCAGGATGACCTTTTGGAGGTCTTTCAAGCTTTGATCAAGCTGAGAACCAAATGTCAGAACCAAGCCTTGGTTTTCAGCTTCCATCCTGTTTTTCTGATCTGTAGAAAGTTCAACAATCTTAATGCATTAATGCATGCAGCAAGTCCAGTTTATTCATTTCTTTATTTTCCTTTTAGGAAAGGCAAATTTGGTAGAAACAATGCAGTTAATTCAATTCCCATTTTCAAAAAAGCACAAATTTTTTGGAAAAGAAGATACTGATAACTTCCTGTAGACCCCTTTTCATTTTTCTGCAAATAACTTCCTTAAAGGCTATGGAAAGCACAAGGTTCCTTTTCCATTAAATGAAGAATGATTGACAGCCTAGCAAAGATGAGAGTATTTTGTTTTTTGTTTTGTTCTGTTGTTATTTTTTTAATCTTCAAGTAAACAGTTATTTGCAGAAAACACCTTTTTTAAATTGAGCATTTGGAAGGAAAAAGATTTCTAGAGTATAATGCATTAAAAAACATGAGTCACCAAAATTGATTTATGGTCATAAACTCCAAAGTAGAAGGAGAACTAAACATACCTATTTTCCCAAACAGTGAAGTTATATCGTCCGATGCATTTTGCAAATCAGCACGCAGCTCCTTTGCGGATTCAATTAAAGTGTTCTCTGTTTGTGTTAAAATTTCAAGCATTTTTCAGGATATATAGATATGCAGATACGAGACACATAATTTTGTTAATGATTTCTAGTTCACTTACCAGAATGTAGCAGTTTGGATATGATAAACTCCTTTTCCTTCAGTGTTAAGATGGCTACCCTGTGGTTCTCTTGAAGATCAAGCAATGCCTTGTTGCTGTTTTCCAGATTTATCTGGAGTACCGAATTTTAGATTTAGATCAGACGCTTGCCCTGAAGAGAAACTAAGTGATAAACAAATTTTTTTAAAGTCCATAAGTTATACCTTGCAATCCTTGAACTCACTTTCTACATCTAATTTCTGTTCTTGCTCAGTCAAATATAACTCACGAAATTTATCAACTTGCTGCAAGAAGGAGAAGTCAGATTACTAAAATAAATAACACATGAATGGAGAAATGGATTACAAAGAATAAGCAAGTTTACCTTCTCACTGAGATCAAGATCAATCTCTAATTGCTCTATCTTCTCATTCCTTGCCTACAAGGTATTGTAATACCATTTAAATTTTAAATATCAAGCAATGTAGAAAAAAAGAAAAGAAAAGAAGACAATTCCAACAGTCACAAATGACAGTTTTGCTTCGTAAAATGCATAAGACATGTTGTTTTCTTTACATGGATTAATGGTTCTCAAATTTAGTATCGCCAACTTAGATTAGGTGATAACATAGTTTGACATTAAGGGAGCATAACCATATACTACTTTTAGATGTAAAATAAAAGATAAACCTGATATAAAATATAGGCTGTACATTTTCAAATGCTTTGAAAAAAATTAAATCTATCTCATTCTATCAGATAGTGAAAGTTTTTAGAAATGAAATGACATGAAGCCACATAATTGTATAGTTTTATTTGTTGCTAGATATGTAGAAAGAAGAAACTAAGAGTAAGGACTTTAGTGTAGGACCTTCTTTTCAGCTTCATCCTGGACAAATCTTTCATGTGGAATATAAACACCATTCTTCTCCCTTGCTGCTCGAATATCTGCCTCAAGTGCAATTGAGACAAGAAAAACAATGATTTTGGGAAAATTTTTGTATTACAGAAAAAAGTAAGGGATTCAAGTATAACATCAAACCTTGTTTCATTCTCTCAATTTCTAAGTACAAATCCTTGAGCAGCACAGCCTTGGACATTTTTTGGTTTGCCTGCAAAGATAAGCCTCATAATCAGAAAAGAGGATGAATTAGATGAAAGGGAAAACTTTGGAAGAGGCAAAGGAACTGAAACAAACTTCTGGTTTGTTTTTAATGTTTTTAGCACGATGGGCATAATCTAGTGTGCTTAAAGTTTCTTCCAAACAATGAGCAGATGGAGAAATTGTTGCAATGATGCAAGTTTTCGTTTTCCCTCCCAATGAGTCTCTTAATAGCCTTGTCAGCTTACTATCCCTGGAAAAAAAAAAATACGAAGACATGTGGAGAATTAAAAATAAATAAATAAAACACACTCCATAAATCACAAGGATTGAACGTATTCTGATATGCTAGGCACGAACCTGTAAGGTATATGAACAGAATGTTCCACAAGTGCATTAATGACACGACCCAGGGTGAGTAAGCTCTTGTTTATCTCCCCTGCTTCCCTTGCACGGCCCTGTGTTTTCATTGCACATTCCATCAAAATCAGATATTCGTTGCAAATGTAGAGTTTCCGATAAATTATTGTGAACTTATTCTTAAGGTAGCTACAGGGATGTTAGTTCTTTATGATTTTTCAGAGATGACTAAGTATAACTAACGTGTTTAAACCAAATATTCAAGAGATGCCAAATCTTTTCATACCTCTCGTGCACCTGAACGAGAAATGTTCTCTGATCCTGCCAAATCAACAAGATTAAGTTTGCCACATTTGATTAGATCTTCATCTCCAACAGCTGCTTCTTTTATATGAATGGTTATGGAGAAGACAGAATGAGATCGGCTGCAACCGAAACACAATTCATATTGTTAAACATGGTTCTTCCAGGATTAGTATTTAAAGAGCATAATATATTCTACCTGCTACGCTTGTTTAACAAGGTGTCTGCCGTACGCCTTTTTGCTGATCCTCGTTCCAAAAGATTATAAATTTCATTTGCACTGTATACAGCTTCTTCTTCAAGGCCTCTAACAACCACACAACCCTTTCCATCCTCCATCAAGGAGATGGGTTTCTTTTGCCTATCTTCCATAGATCTCGAATTGTCCTCTGGAGCTAGCAAATCTGTTATTTCTTCATTATAAAGCTCCAAAAATGTCACTTTCATACTATAGTCAGCATTTTGTGCCTCCAGTGTATCAAAAATTTGGCGGACTGCTCTTGGAATAACACCAGCCTCAGCAGGCAATTCGCCACTCTACAACAGATGATATTTGAGCATACATGACCAGAGAAAACATGCAAATAGCCATAATTCAGCAATGCAAGGATAAGTTAGATACCCATTCTATACCTTATTTCTCATCCCTCCTTCCATTGTATAAGTTTTACCTGTGCCTGTCTGCCCATATGCAAAGACAGTGCAGTTAAAACCATCAAGAACTTCATTTACAATTGGGGCAATGGCCTGGTCATAAATCGATCTTTGCTGTGCTTTTGGCCCAAAAACCTTACATTTATTACAAAACAAAATGAATTTATGTAAATTAGCGTCTTATGCATCTGAAAAAATCAATGATTAAGGATAGTCTTAACAGAAGAAGAGGCATACCTTGTCAAAGGTGAAAACTCTATCTAATTGCTTGTTAGCTACGTTTTGCAGAACAGTGACTTCCCTTTTATGTTCATTACATGATATCACCTTCGGCACATTCGTCCTTTGCTCCTCATCGCTCAATGGTCTGATATTGGAATATAATATTTAGTTAATTTTGAAGTAATTACATATCAGTTTCCCATAAACTAGAATTGTACAAATAAAACTTTATTATAAATCTGAAAATATTTATTTGGGGGTAACCCACCAGTTAGGAGATCCAATCCTAAGTCATTTTGCTTTTACGTATATGTGTACGTACCTATACAAGATTTTTAGATACAGAGGTAGACTAAAATTTTTAACATGCCTATAATACAGAATCATGTTACTTGGGTTAGCTCAAGCAACCATATTCTGTGTTTACACACAATTGGGTATTAACTGAAATTACTTAATCTGACATATTAGAAACAACTTCCATGATAGCTTTCACTTAAAAGAATACCAACTAACAAAAAACACCTATCACCCCGTTGAAATCATGATCCTTGTATGCATTCATAAAACCCTAATAATCAGAACTTGACCCATGTAAGTAAAATGGAAAAAATAGTACAATAAATAAATAAAAAGAGTTAAAAAAAACCCACCTGCATCTCAGCAGAACTTGCACATTAATCTCTCGCTCTTTGTCCTGCCGATTTGAGTTCCATTCGACCCCTCTGGGATCCGTACGACGTCGTTCAGGTCGAGGTGTAAGAAAGGGAGTTGGAGATGGCGTTAATCCCATCCCAACTCTCCTAAACTGGTCCGGAGTCAGCGACATCATTCCTAATTTTGCAAACCAACATGAACAAAAATATAGATCAAAATCACCAATCGGCTCAATCTTTCAATCAATCCCAATAAGAAACATAGACAAATTCAACACTAAAGAAGAACCCTCATCAGCATAACCAGAAAACCCCCAATCTCAAAACAATTCAAAATTTCAAGACTGGAAGTGTGAAGACTACTGAAATTGAATCCATATAAAAAGATAGATTGAACTAAAAAGAGGAACCCTAATCAATATAGCTAGAAAAAAAAACCCAAATATCAAATTTGAAACTCTCAATCCAGAAATGTACAGATTATTGAGTGGAATTCATACGTACATATATCTATACACACATACATACACTTCCTTACATATACGTTTATATAATGATTGTTCTCACCGCGTTCTTTGCAGAGAAGGAGATTTTAATGGAACCAGAAATTTGTAGAAAGAATCTAGAGAAAGAGCAAAGGAGAAGAGCTTTTGCTTTGATCTTGTCTTTTTTTTTTACTCGCAAAATAGGTTTTTACTTCTTTTCTTTGACAAATGTTGGTGGTGCGATCTGTATTTTCAAACGATGAAGTGAGATGTGTCGGGAGTCTCTAACGGCTACTTGAGGTATATGTACAAGATTGGTAGCCGTTGGAGACACGCGGCGGTTTTTTACCATTTAAAAAAATGTGGGACCCCTAGTTAATATTCAAATGAGGCGCCTTGTCAAAACTGCACGAATGTATATGTGATGTGGCTTAAAAAGGAAAGGGAATCATTTGAATTAAAAAATAAAAATAAAAGAAAATGCAACATTTAAATTACAATTTACAAGAGAGTATTTGATAATAAATGATATTAAATTGAGAAAATTTTTAATCATGTATATCGATTTATTTGATAAGATGATGCTATATCAGTATAAGAACACAAACCCTTGGATTGGAATCTTGAGATGAATCATCAATTAAGTGAATAAATGATATTAAATTGAAAAAAATTTTAACCATGTATATCGATATATTTGACAAGATGATGCTATATCAGCATAAGAACACAAACCCTTGGATTGGAATCTTGAGATGAATCATTCATTAAGTGAATGAGAATCTAAGGGCTTGTGTTCTTTGCTGACTTTAGTTAAAGCTAGCATTTGTTGACTAGAACATTTCTCATCAGCATATTGTATGAATGATTGATGTGATATGATATATCAATTATTATGTAAGATGATAGTTATGAGGTATATGATGATTTAGTTATTGTTTTAGTCAATTATGTGTTCTTCATTTGGCTGTTAGGGAGCTGTGGTGATCATGATATATGCTATGGACCTATTGTACTTACATGAATAGATTAATTTTTTAGTGAAATTTGATTTCAGAGTCAAATTTGCTAGCTATAGCAAAATTATCTATTTTGTTCAAAAAAAAAAAAAAAAATGTTGCTTGTGGCAGTTTAGTCATACAAGGTAAATGCTTGGCATGAGCAAATGATGAATGTATGGAAAACAAAGCCAAGACCTCTCATGAGTAAAGCATTTCTTGACTCTTTGTGATTCTTCTAGCTGTATTTTTGTAGCTTCACAATGACAATAATACCTCCTTTTGGCTTTACAATTAATCGCCCTATGTGGGATATAGTTATTGTGGCACAATCATATATCTATGAATCATATATTTTTTCGTAGGAGCTTACCTAGAAGTGCAAAAGTAGGAGAATCGTCTGAGAATAATGCCTACCTACAACTGTATATATCATTAGGTTGCGAAACAGTTTCCCTGCACCATCCATGCATCTGCTAGACAATCTCTAGGCCTAAAATTCATGCCAGAATAGAGAAAAAGAATAAAATGTTCCACCCCCTTACAAAATTAAAAACTGTCAAGTCTAACATACCAAAAATTTTGAGTGTCCTAGCCTAGAAAGGAGAGGAAAAAATATTCAAAATTGTACCAAGACCCTTAAGACAAATGACAGACCAAAATACAATGTGCCTGTTGCATAAAACTCAATTAGGAGACCAGATCCTATAGTGTGCCTTGTCAAAAACCTGCATGGTCTCAATAAATGTCTTTATCTTCTTGTTGTCCATCGAAGGTATGTTTCAAACTCAGGATACCCTTGTTTGGAAAGGTATTATACCTTACTCCAAATGCTTGCACATTCTCTCAGACATCCAGAGATTGTGAAAATTATCTACTCTCTTTTGTGATATCGGTCAATTTTAATAACAACTTTAGTAGATTAATTTTACTTTTGGATTATGAACATGTTTTCTTTTACTTTTCCATCCTTTCTCACTTTGTTAAGACTCTGTTTGGATCTTGGAATGAATGAGGGAAAGGAAAGGAAAGTGTAGAAATTTTCTTACAGAATAGACGTAAATTCATTTCTAAAGCATTTTTGCCCTTTTTTCCTTGCTTTCCCTTGATCTTCCAAGTTCCAAACACAGGCTAAGGAAAAATGGTAATTGATCCTTTCCTTCACCTCTTTTTGGCAGACTAACAGCCATTGCACATACAGTTAGCACACCATGGTATGATATATGTCCCTCTTGGGTACACCATTGGAAGTGGCATGTTCGATATGAACGAGGTGAAGGGTGGTTCTTCATATGGTGCAGGAACTTGTGCATCAGATGGCTCTAGCGAACCCACCGTCCTAGAACTCCAACAAGCCTTTCACCAGGGTAAGTACATTGCGGAAATAGAAAAAAAGCTCAAAATTGGTCCTATTCCAGTGTAACAAAGTACCCATTTAAGAAATATGTTATATAAACTGACAATGTAAAGAATTCCATTGGAAATTGAAAATCGAAAATATATAATAACATTTCTGAATTCCATTGCCATTAACTTGCTCTTCTCCATAGCCTTATTTTTGAAACTTCTGTTTACATGCAAGTCACCATGTCAGTAGAAATATGTGAAGTAACAGATGATAATATGTTCCTAGACAGGGCGGAATGGCACATTTAGTTGTATTTTTATTTGCCAAGCCTATGATCGGCCTTGAGCAAACCATGCCATTTTTCCCCATAGAGCCAATATGTTGCTGAGCTTCTTAAGTTTATTTTTATAGCATTACACAATTTTATATATATATTTTTTTGGTTGCGTTTTGTGAATGAGTATCCATACTCTTCCATGGGAAAACATGCCGCTAAGCGAAAAGAGCATTGGCAAACTTTGAATGGCATGTTTTGGATTCAATTTTGAAGGGTATTATGATTGTAGCATGTAGGATATATGAAACAGGTTTTCGAAAACGAAAAATAGTGAAACAATGTGCGCTACTTAGAGTATTAGGGACGGTAATTACCATCGCTAAATGAACTCATGCAACAGTTTAATAGTGATGGTAATTACTATCGCTAAAGGTATGAACAACAGCTGTATTTACCATCCATAAACTCTAAGTTATAGGACTGGATTTACTGTCAGTAAATGTATAATAATAGCGTCAATTATTACCGTGACTATTTGGTATGAACAGGGAATAAATTTACAAACCCTAAAAGTCTATGTTATAGGGACAGTATATACCATCCCTAAATGTGTGTAATAGTGTCAGTCTTTACCGTGCCTAAAAAAAATAGTTTATATCTGTATTACTTATTACTGTGCTTAAAAGTCTATGTTATTGGGATGGTTATTTGATCTATGGCGATGGTAATTTCCGTCGATAAAAGTCAAACTAATAGCGACAAAACACAATTGTTGTCGGTATAACTATTTAGCGACGCTTGCAGTGGCAACAGAAATTTAGGGATGAAAATTCTGTTGCTAAAACTCTTAATACTGTCGATAAAGGCCTTTAAATTGGTATTTTTTTCGGGTATATTTCCAAGCTGTATATTTGTTACGCTTTACTCTTCTTCATTTGTAGAGTTCATGGGAGATTTTGTATACTTGATCCATAGTTCATAGGGCTATTTATTCAATTTTCATAATTCAAAAAATATTATATGTTCAATTTAAAAGTCAAAGGACGTGTTGCAAAGCTGACCTATAGTTAATATGATTGTATTATTTTTAAAATTAGTAAGATAATAGTAGTCGTTTTTATTTTGAAATAAAATGGCAAAAGTATTTTCCTATAATAGTTAGCGATGTTGTTCTATTCAAACAATTGCTGGATACATGAACATCACTCATTACAACAATGCTAAAAGTATTGGCAGGTCCCTCATAGAAGTTGGTCTAGTGTGAGTCCTTAATCATGTAGAACCAATTCTCTTCTCTCAAGAGGAGTTGGTTCTGTGTGAGTCTTATATTATACAGAACCCACTCTTTGTGAGAAGACGATTTGCAAAATGTCTATTACTTTTCCACTTTTAACCCTCACAAACCTCAAATGGATTCTTTATCAACATTAAAAAAACAGCCAATGGTCAATTGGACTGTGTTCAAAATTAATACAAGGATTGACTTATACTCTAAGGGCACGTGTTAAGGTTCATCAAATGAAATAAAAAGTATTTGAAAAGCAATGTGTTTAATCATTTTCTATGATTTTTGCATTTTTTTTCGTGCACTTTTTTACATTATTATACAACTTAACAAGTGCTCTTAAAACACAGGTTAATAGAACCCCTAAACAAATAAGGACCCTTTTGTTGTCCCACCCAATTTGAATGTCTACTATTATATTTTATGTAGCATTCAAGATACATTCATCCTCTTAAATGAGGCCAGAAAATCATTTTTCTTGATGGAATAGGATCAATCATAGGACTTTAAGAAGACCCTGTTTCAAATTGTGTTCTCATCATTTATGAGACAATGGTCACCTCTGAATTGCCCTGCCTCATTCCTGATGATGATTTTGTTCACAGTGAACCAATTCAATTTTCATAGAATATCCGAAAGAATCCTAATTTATTTTTGTCCCTGTGATCTTGAATGTCAAGCGACCATTAGATGGGCAAAATATATTAAACAACATAGGTTTTCAACATACAAGTAGAGAAACACAGAGTTATTCCAACATTAATAAATTTCATCATTGTGAAAATAATTTAATGGAGATATTAGAGGGGAATTGATCCATAAAAGACTACTTCAGCTGGGCCTGTCATGTACACATGATTGTCTTCCTCCCTCCACTCAATCTCCAATGGTCCTCCAGGCATACCAACAATGCAATTCTATTTCACAAGATACATGTAAATAAAGTATATGTTAAACAAATAGAAGTAAATGAGAGAGGAAAAAACTAAAAAGTGCGGGGGTGGTGAGAGGAAATTAAGCGCAAAAAATGAAATCATTTCATTTTGCTTTTTTATAGCATATGTTAGCACAAGCCCTGCCAATTATAATGGAGTCATTGCAAGTTGTGTATAAAGAGCCCTAGCTAGGCAAATTACTTAATATGTTTTGAACATGGCGGCCTGAACTTACTCTCCCAGCACGACCCTCGAGAACTGCTGCAACCACGGCTGCACAAGCTCCAGTACCACAGGCTAGAATTGCTTCTGCACTTCCCAATCAAACATTCAAAAAGGGATTGACAGGTTGCAGGAACACATTGATTATCCCACGGATTTAATTCAAAGTAGTGCACAATCTTTGTACGTAAGAAGTACAATGATCAACAATCCTATTTCACCTATATATTCACTCCCACTTTTAGTTGGCATATAATGTGTCAGATTACATTAATACAAGTATTATTTTTATGTTTTTAAGATTATAAAGACATTTCGTCCATATGAGATGGTTGATCAAAGATGAATGAAATTTGTGGGTAAAGTAGCATTTTCCTTTTATGATATCTTACAAGATATTAGATGTCTTTTGTAATAAGAACTAACCTGCAGCTCGCTCCCAAACACGCATTTTTAGGTGCGACCAAGAGAAAACTTGGACAAATTCTGCAAAATCAAAACAAAAAAGATTCATGATACATAAATGGCTAAACTTTTTCTTCCTTTTTTTTTTTTTTTTTGGGCACATATTCTATTTTTCCTTTTTATTGTTAGTTGGGAACTTGAACCCGAAACCTCAAGGTTTAAGGTCGAGAGAAATGTCAAGTAAACTACACTTCATTGGAATCCATCAAGATGTAGCTCGGGCAATCAAGGATCATGCCTCGTGCAATAAATGAAACATGGTATTAGCATAAACATTAACATAAAAAGAAACAATAATCATCAATACTTTGAATTTTAGGATAAGTCAAAGTAAACTAATTAAAGTCAGAAATTCCAAAGTTCAAACTAATGCGTTCATGGTATTACTATCACTGACTAAAGAGAATTAATGGCGCCAAGAATATCGCTTTCAGCGTCTAAGAAAATAAGAAAAAAAGATGGCCAGCAAGTTATGCTGCTTTTCATCTACAAGAATAGACTAAAACTAACCTGTGTTAATTCGTGCTGGAAACATATCATGATGCTTAAATTTTGGACCAATTTCAGCTAAATTTAATTCATCAACCTGCAAATTCTGTTCAATAAAGTATAAAGCACAAACATAAAAAATCAGCAAATGGAAAAAAGAAACAGTTTTAGAAAGTGTACTCTTAAAATAAAAAACACAACAGCAGGGAGCTTTAAGAACATCTCTAATGGGCTGCCATTTGGTGCTGTCATTATCAAAGTTGGAAGTCATGGTAAATAAAAAAGAGTCCAAAAGGCTCCTATCCATGGTTTTCAAATTTGCAATGACAAAAAATAAATAAATAAATTGGCAGCTGGCATCTCTTCTCAAATGACTCCACATGATATTTTTCTCTAAAAACCCCATAACAAAATTGTGGAAAGGCCAAATATGGAAACTCCCCAGCAGATTTTCAAATGACTTCACATGAGATTTTTCTTCAAAAAGGCAAAAATCTAATTACCCATGAGAGAAAAATATCAAAAGGCTAAATATGAAAGCTCCCCATTGAAGCACAATACTTCCAAATATGGATGGAACTCCTATTATGGCACTGTAACACACTAGCACTTCCAAATATGAGTATGGAAGACGAAAATGGAAGCTGCTCAATAGAAATGCAAGAGAGGAACGCATACAACAAAACACAAGTTCTATGAACTGTACAAAATACATACCTGCCCTCCTTTTGTACCAAAAGTTACACAGTGAGGATTTCCCATACTAACACATGTCACATTCCACGTTACTCCATCTACGTCTAGCTCTGATTTAACAACAGACCCATCCTTATTTGCAGGTAATTTTGTAGGTACGTCTGTTGCTTTAAGTATTGGTTCACCCATATCAACTTTAACCTGAACTTGTAATAAGGAATGTCTCATAATGATCTCAAATGAATGTCAAATTCAAATAAAAATAAATAAATAAATATGTAGTTACTAAAATTGAGGCTTACAAAGCACTTCACAAGTAAGAAGTTATACAAATTATACCACTTAGGGTTGAGAAGAGTTTACCTTCCCATCATCTTGGATTTCAGGAACAATCAGACCAGCACCTGTGTGTACAGTAAGACTGCAAAATTAAGAATAAAATAAAACAAAATTTGTTAAAATTGGGCATGCATATACTGGTTACACAACAAATATCTCATAATGTGCATCATTTAACCATAAATGCGAAACCCCTTTACTCTTTCTTTAGTTTTTATGCTCCTTGAAAATTACATCCATGCATGCATGTTGTCAGTGGTTGAATGTTGTTTGGTTGGTTTGGTTAGAACTAAATAATGTAAGTTTATGTAAAAAGATTTGATGTATTTCATGGGTGGGTTTCCACTTCAAGTGGAGGATGTTAGTGAAAAGGATTTGGACCTCCCAAACCATTAGTGATGTCCATTTTGAGGTTTTATGAAGTTCGATGAAGAAAACCATACCTATACTTCCCATGTAAATTTTCAAGCTCAGCAATGAATCTAGCAAGGCATCGCACTCCATTACCACACATCTACAACACCGGAAAAATGGCCAAATTTTAAATCAAAATCTGACATGGCAGAGAATACCTGATTCACGTGTTTCAAAAATATACCAAAGCAAAGGTTAATGTTATAGGACACGTTTGGTTAAGCTTTTACTTCCTCTTTTCTACTTTTAAAAGTAAAAAATGAAAGTTATGAATGTAAAAATTTTGATAGTTACTTTTAAAAGTTGAGGATATTCAAAACTTTTATTTTTCTTTTAAAAGTAGAAAAATAGAAAGTAGAAGCTTAACCAAACAGGCCCTAAGAAAGTAATTTGTAATTATGTAAATTAATATTAAAGAGAAGAGAAATAGCATTTAAAGAAGGGCAAATTGTGCCAATAATCCCAAGTTTTTGCAATATTATATGAACGAACCACATCCAAAAATATTTATACCAATGAACCTATCACTGTTTTTTCAGACTATAATACACCTTTGACGGTTAAAATTTTGAAGTATTTTCAAATTTTGTATATAATCCCCAACCATACATGTAATTCCCAAAAATATTATATAATCATCAATCCCCAATTGGCTAGAATCCCCAATATTACTAAGAATCATCAATTCCCATAATGTCATATCAGAATTTATTACATGTCATTCAATGTCTCCTCAATTTTTTATTATAAAATATTTATAAAAATAATAAAAAAGACATGATGTGATATTTTAAAAAGGTAATGTGATAAGTAATTAATGAGATGTTTTTTAGTTGACGATTGGGAATTCTTCATAAAATTAGGGATTCAATTTTAACTTGGAAAAAAAACGTTTTGTCGCCTAAACTATCACTATGTTACAGATTAGCCTCCAATAGTTTTAATTGCATTCCATTGCCCATTTATAGTTTCAAAATGTGACTAATAACACTCTTGTGTTTGTTGATAGCAATGAAACAGACAAATAATAGTTGACAGACTTATTTCTAATTACAGAAATCGGATTCTCCATCACTACGTCTGTCCAATCCCCCTATAATTTCACTCTTAATTTTTCATTACTAAGCTCTTATTTATGAGTTTCACTCTTAATTCTCCTTCACTGGGAACTTATTGATGGCCTCTCAACTAGGGATATGTCTGTCATCTATTATTTTTCTATTTCACTGTTGATTAACCGACATAAGGATGTTATTTGTCATATTTTAAAACTATAAGGAAGAATGTGTTGCAATTAAAACCATAGGAGAGCAATGTGTAACACATGATTGTCCAAGGGGGCAAAATGTATTTCCTCTTTTAACTTTGGAATTGGGAATCAGTGTGTTACAATGGAGATTTAGTTAGTTTATTATTGGGAATTGGGGATTATAGTTTATTTTGGGGATAATTTACAAAATTTGAGAAAAAAAATTGACTTTTTGACCGTTTGATTGGTGTTAATATAGTTACTCATTTTGTCTAAGAGCATTTTAGTCAAAAAAAATTATTGACGTAAATATTTTTGGATGGAATTCCTCCATGCACTATTGCAAAAACTTAGATTTATTGGTGTAATTGTCCTTTAAAAATGAAGTTGGGAATTGTTTTTTCTTTGGTCTGTTCATCTTCCTAGGTGCTAAAGCAGCAGTGTTTTTATTGTTTGGTCTTTGGACAGTCTCTCTTGTATAAATAGAAATTGTTTGTGCAAGATTTCTATGACTAAATTTAGGGGTGGCAAATGGGTGGGTTTGGGTTGGGTATAAATGGATTGGGCCATTTAGACCCATGCCCATATATAATGGGTCGACCCGACCCGGCCCACCAACCAATATATCATAGATCGACCTTTTTTTTTTTTTTTTTTCTCCGCAAAAAAACTCAAAATAAAATAAAATTGCCGCATTTAACAACAAAATTTAATATGTCATATTTATACAAAATTTAACATGTCATATATATATCTTGATCCATGCCCATATATCATGGGTCGACCCGGCCCGCCAGCCCACATTTCATGAGTCGACCCGACCCACCAATCCATATATCATGGGTCGACCTTAAAAAAAAAAAAAAAAAAAAATGCATATACACACCAACAAAATAAAATAAAATTGCCGCATTTAACAACAAAATTTAACATGTCATATTTAAATTCTCAACAAAAACTGCGTTCTTACAGTTATTCAAAATATCATAATTTTGCAATTAGTTTTTTCAAAAACCAACTGTTGGATCACTGTGAGTTTTTGCAAGCATGACATACAGAAGAGTGGCATCATTATGAGTTTTTGTAGGCATGGCATCTCGTAAAACTGACCGTTGGAGTAGATGCCCCTCTTCTGTATGTCTTGCTTGCAAAAACTCACAGTGATCCGACGGTTGGTTTTTTGAAAATTGTCATTATGAAAATATATAACATTTAGCCAAAAAGAGAATCATGTGCCCTTATGTCAAAAAACCTTCAGTTTTATATATTTTGGCATTCTGCGCTTCTGTAGGGCCAGTTGCAAAATATATTTTAAAAAATCGACCGTTGGATAAAATACTCATCTTATAAATGTCATGCCTACCAAAAATCAGGGTGATTCAACGGTTGGTTTTTGAAAAAATTGACTACAAAATTGTGATATTTTGAATAACTGTAAGAATGCAGTTTTAGTTGAAAATTTAACATGTCGAAAATTTAAATATGACATGTTAAATTTTGTTGTTAAATGCGGTAATTTTATTTTATTTTGAGTTTTTTTGTTGGCGTGTATATTGGCGGGGGAAAAAAAACCGAATGGGTCGACCCATGATGGGTTCGTGAGTCGGGTTGACCCATGATATATGGGCATGGGTCAAGACATGGAAGTTAAATGGGTATATGTCCCAAACCTGAGAACAAAAATCATATAAATGAATTTAATTAGTTGGGTACCCAATGGGCACCCATGGGTTACCCATTCCAATCCAATTATAAATTGGTTTAATTGGGTTGTCCAATTATGACCCATTTATTAAAATGTATCAACCCATACCCATTATTACTAAATGAATTTTGGCGGGTTAATGGGTTTGGGCTAATTTTGCCACCCCTAACTAAATTCAATAGAATTGAAGGTGCAGCTAGGGATGTCAATGGGGCGGATTTATCCGGGTACCCTCCCCTATTGGGAAGGATTTGGGGTCATCCTAATAGGATTAAGGGCGGGTTTGGAATTTTTTTTAAAAATCCTATAGGGTTTGGGACGGGTTTGGGATGAGGGCTTAAAAACCCACCCCGCCTCGATTATATATGTTTATGTATTTTTATTATATTTATTTTATAGGTATTATACAATTAAATTTATCCTTAATAAAATGAAATTTCAATCATGCCCTTTAAGGGGTTTAATTTATTTTACTCTTAGAAGTAACTATTATCTTTAATGTTCATCGATGTATTTTGTAATTTATTTAGGTATTGAGAAAATTGAGAAAAATAGAAAGAAAATAGTAAATGGGACGAGACGGTAATGGGATGTGGTTTTTTAATTGGAACGGGAATGGGATTCCAAATTCTGACCCGTTACGGATTTGGGACGGGAATGAGATGAGATTTTCTTAAATGGGACGGAATTGGAAAATGGATGACCCGTCCCAAACCCGCCCCGTTGACATCCCTAGGAACAGCAGTCTGTAACTCCCAAATCCGCCCCGTCCTTCCACTGATCAGTTTTTCTTTACCATACGAATTCTCTGCACTTTGCTTCCACTGCCCCCAGCAGTAAAAAAAAAATATGATCTAAAATTTTGTTTCGTAACATCACTCAAAAAATAAATAAATGTAAAAATTAAATCAAGCTCTCATCAGTCATCACACGCAGTTGCTACACATACAAAAACTCTACGATGCCGATCTGCCGGCCGCCGCGCTAAAAAAAGGCATAACATAAAGACTCAGTCTTTCACAGGAAAAGTGAATTACCTCGGTTTCAATACCATCGGAACTGATCATCCTCATGGTATAATCAGCGCTGTTGATCCCCGGCATGGCGAAAATCACTCCGTTGGCGCCAATCCCAAAGTTCCGATCACAAAGCTTCACCACCTGCTCTGCTGTGATCTTAGGCTCTAACGACTCCCTATTATCAATCTATATTCAAATTCACTTACAGAAACAATTCATCAGTATCGATTCAAATCCTTAACGGAAATCAAACATTCAACGAATCGGGAAAAAAAAAAAAAAAAAAAAAAAATTCAGCATCCTTTTCCTTGCGAGTAAAATAAGAAATTTTTTTTTTATTTTTTTTATTTTTTGAAATTTGTTTAATTCAAAGCCTAATATGCTTGTTTGGCTTTGGAGTATTTTGTTGCCTCGGGTCCGAAACAGAGAAAAGTCAAAGCTTCTTCAATTTAATTTTTTTCTCCCACATTTTCTCTACAACCAAACAGAGGCTTTCGACTTTTTTTTTTTGTTTGCTTTTACCATGATGAAGTCGTCTCCGAGGCCGTGGTACTTGACAAAGTGAAGAAAACCAGTTTCTTTGCGGCCGAGAGCATGAGAGCGGTGAGATGGGGTTGTGAGAGAGAGGGAGGAGAAGGTGTCGACTGTAGCCATGGCATTTGCTCTCGCTGTCTGAGTCACAACCTACACTGAATCGTGTCGTTTTGCAAGTGGAAGCGGATCTCCTTTTTATCTCTCGAGATCAATCTCCTCCGATGGAGCCAAAATCCATATCTCTGTAACTCTGTATAGTTGTTTTGCATTTGAGAGGGATACTCTCCGCGCGTTAGCTTTTTTCTAATTTATATATATATATACACTAAAGCGAACCTTAAGTTTGTTATCGTAAGGACGTCCATTCTGGAAGCCATAAGAATGATATTCTGAAAAATCGACCGTTGGATTAGATAATCTTCTTATCAATATCATGTCTGCCAAAAATCACAGCGATCCGATTATTGATTTTCAAAATACAGTTTGTAAAACGCTTTGACAATATTTACTGTTGGATGCTGTCAAAGTTGTTTAAATGATTGTATTTTAAAAACCAACCGTTGGATCGCTCTGATTTTTGACAGATATGACATACATATAAACATTATCTAATCCAACGGTCGATTTTTCAAAAATACCTCTCCCAGTGAAGACTTCCTTACGATAAAAACGTAAGAATGTCACTACAGGCATTAAAATTTTCATAGTAAAAGTGCATGATTGAAATAGAAGTTGGACCATTCTTCTATTATAAAATATACTTTATATAAAATTGATTAGGGGTGTACATCGGCCGGTTTGGTCGGTCTATACCCCATTTTATGAACCAAACCAATGACATCAGTTTGAGGAAAATGAAAACCATTAGGGACCGTGGCACTCATGAAAACCAACCAAAATAGGGGATGTTTTTCGGCTTGGTTCGGTCGGTTTAATCGGTTTTAATAGACGCTAATTTGAAAAATAAAAATAAAAATCAAGTTAAAGGAGACTAGCAGACTAGCAATAAAATCAGCACTATACAATAAAATAAAAAATCAGCAGGCAAACATTACATAAGAAATTGGCATGGTATGAAGAGTATTCAGAACTTCCAAAATTTTCCAAAGAGAGGAAAGTATCACAAATTAAGGTTCCAATCAGACTACCATATAGAAAGAACAGGGAAAGAAAATAACATTCTTAGGGAGCAAAACTTCTTACCACATATATCTTTCTCTTGAACTCTGTTGCCAGACACTCTATCCCTATGTCATCTCCAAAAGCAGCAGCATGGCCTACTCTGTTCTCATCTACGGTTAATAAACCTTCCTCAGTATATTGCAATGTGATGATATCATATTCATCATCAGGAGAACCAGAGGAGAACCAGAGACGGACATGTATTTGGCCCAACTTGAGCCATCCTCCACTGCAATACATCTCCCTTTGTAAATAGACTCGGCCGCCATTTCTCTTCAATCAAAAAAAGTAGAATCATAAAACATACTCCACATTTATATATAATTAATTTCAGAAAACAAAACATAACCAAAATTATTATTTTTTTGAAATAAGCTTCAATGAAATTTTGCAGTAGATTCACTCACTTCCATAGTCAAGAGAATGATGGAAGGTCTAATAAAGATTAAAAAAAAAAAAAGTACAGTTGGAGAAAGAAACAGAGAACAAAATGCATATTCAAGTAATGTTGAAAAATGACATAAATCCAAGGAACAAGTACTATTTCAGAACTCCAGCACAGTATCCTAAATTCTCCATTGATAAGATAAAACAAAGGGGAAATTAACATCCAGATGCAATATCCCTCCGTTTGTCGCTGAAAAAACGGAGGCAAACAAAAGAAAATAAATGAATCCTTTCTTTCCTTTTTGTACTTCTGAGTCCCAAACAGCGAGAAATCAAATATGCAAAACTTCTAATTTTCTTTTCTTTCCCTACATTTTCTCAGCAACCAAACGAAAGGAAAAAATAAAGGAAAAACATATTAAAAAAAAAAAAATCTGAAACAATCTAAAGCCTCAAACTGTAAGAAAGCAAACAGATCCCTGTAGAACCAAGCAAAGTACCTCTGCATCCCAAGGTGAACGAGCTGGTTGATGGCCGCATCAAGACCCTCCCGATCTGCTTTTTTAGCCAACAACTTCACCTCCTGAACGACATGTATTCCCCAACCAGACTTCAGAGATGAGCGATCATGAGGACTGAGGACTGAGGACTGAGGAGTTAGAGAGAATAAGAGAATGGAAGGAAAGTGGGGACTTACTGGCCGGAGAAGATCACCGGCTGACTGGCGGTGAGACGGCGAGGTAGGATAAGGGAGGCCGTGAGGGCGTGAGGCAGAGAGGGCGTGAGGCGTGAGGAGAAGAGTGACTGAGTGAGGAACGAGGATTGAAATGAAATTAGGGCTTATATTCAAGTGATGCTTTCGGCCGGTTCGGTGCACCGGTCGATTCTGAGGAGTTATACCGAGAACCAAACCATATAGGCCGGTTTTCACATTTTCTAAACCATTGCAAACCATTAAAAATAAAAAACTAACCAAATATGCCGGTTTGGTTCCGGTTTGGTCGGTTTAATCGGTCCCGGTCGGTTCATGAACACCCCTAAAATTGATTGTGTAAGGTGATCTGTATCGAACCAGTTATAAAATAGATTTTCAAGAAACCTACTGTTTGATTAGGTAAAGTGCTTAGTAATTTCATGTTCGCTAAAAAATCTGATCTCTTAAATTCTAATGACTAATAATCATTTATGATTTTATTTACAATGAACGAATTCAATTTTCATAGGATATCCAAAAGAATCCTAGTTTATTTTTGTTCTCGTGACCTTGAATTACAAATAAACATTACTAGTTGATTTTCAAGGATGGCTAATCCATAATTGGGAGTCATTAAAAAGACAAGGCTAGACTATTTGCCATTAGCTAAAAAAATAAAAATAAAATAAAAAAAGAAAACAATAGGCTAATAAAGCCTCAACGTACTCTTTGAGTAGCAATATTAGATAACACAGATATTCAATATACAAGTACAGAAACACCAAAGAGTTATCCTAACAATTATAGGGTTCTTCTCTTTAACTTAACAGTTCTAATTTAATGGAGGCATCAAAGCTGCACTGATCCATATATAAAACACTACTTCAGCTGGGCCTGTCATGTACACATGATTGTCTTTCTCCCTCCACTCAATCTCCAATGGTCCTCCAGGCATATCAACAGTGCAATTCCATTTCACAAGATATGTTGATAATGGAGACAACATGGCACTGTTGATGATGGAAACAACTTGGCCCATCATTAGTACTGCTCTGATTAAGCAATCCACCAGAGAGAGACGAATTGATTTGTGCTCTGAATTGGCAATCCACCAAACAGATTAATGCTCTGATTAGGATGGCCATTTGCTGCTAACTTTGTCTTCATCGAGCATGAGATGTGCAGCATAGAGGTGTGTCAGTGTAATGTGGTGCAAGAGTGCAAGTGTGCAGCATTGAGTGAGAGAGTGCAGCAGAGAGAGAGTGAGTTGAGTAGAGAGAGAATTCTCCTCCTCCATTGTAATCTCTGTAATTTTCTCCCTAGAGTGAAGTTGCAGCAACTCCCGTGGACGTAGACAATTGCCGAACCATGTAAATCTTTGTGTCTTGCATGTGTGTGTGATTGATTTTTTGTGTTCCCTTCTGGCCTCTTACGGCATAACAAGATACGGTTAATAAAACCTCAACTTTTTGTTCCCATGACCTTGAATTACAAACAAACATTACTAGTTGATTTTCAAGGATGGCTAATCCATAATTGGGAGTCATTAAAAAGACAAGGCTAGACTATTTGCCATTAGCTAAAAAAAAAATGAAAACAAAAGGCTAATAAAACCTCTACTCTTTGAGTAGCAACACTAGATAACACAGATATTCGATATACAATTACAGAAACACCAAAGAGTTATTCTAACATTTATAGGGTTCTTCTCTTTAGCTTAACAGTTGTATCAAAATCCAGGTGAATCTGGATAATAAATCTCATCATTGTGAAACTAATTTAATGGAGACATCAAATCTGCACTGATCCATAAAACACTACTTCAGCTGGGCCTGTCATGTACACATGATTGTCTTTCTCCCTCCACTCAATCTCCAATGGTCCTCCAGGCATATCAACAGTGCAATTCTATTTCACAAGATACGGTTAAATGAAGTATGAGTTACACAAATGAAAGTAAATAAATATAAGTTCGCTGAGAACCATGTCTTGTGAAGTGGAAGTCTTAATTTCAACTCCCGAGAGTTTCTATCTACTCCCTCTTAGTGTGGGATGCTTGGGATGGGATCAAAGGGAACCAATCTAACCAAAAGTTGAAATACTCATCCGTCGAATAAAAGGAAAAAAAAAGGGTTAGAGGTGAGAGGAAAGTACTGGGAAATGAAATCATTTCATTTTGCTTTTTATATATACCATTTTGCTTTTTAGCACAAGTCCTGACATGCATAATGGAGTCATTTCCATGTTTTCTATAAAGAGCCCTAAGCAAATTACTTAATGAGTTAGGTTCCGGTGATGTGGAATAAGTATTTTGAGAAATCTATCGTTGGATTAGATTTTCTATTTATACACATCATGTATACTGAAAATCACATTGATCAAACGACTACTTTTTCAAAACTATCACAGTATTGAAATAACAGTAAAAAGCTATGAAAACAGTTTTTACAATCGGCTTTCTAAAAAACCAGCAGTTGAATGAATGTGATTTTTTACATATGTAATATATATAAGCGGAATATCTAATCCAATGATTGGTTTCTCAAAATACTTATCGCATATTAGGTTTTACAAATTATGTGTCAAATAACAGTAAGAATCATGTGTCACTCGAACCCGGCCGTTAATATATTTTGAGCCCCGTTAATATATTTTGAGCATGGTTGCGTGAACTTACTCTCCGAGCACGACCTTCGAGAACTGCTGCAACCACGGATGCACAAGCTCCGGTACCACAGGCTAGAGTTTCTCCTGCACTTTCAGTGCAATTGGGTTAAGCTTTCCAAAATCAAACAATCAAAAGGGGATTGATTAGTTGCAGGACCGCATTGATCATCCCACGGATTTAATTCAAAGGAGTGCTCGATCAATTTGTGTAAAAGCAGTACGATTTTTTTATATCTCACAAGATAATATTAGATATCTTTTGCAATAAGAACTAACCCGCACCACGCTCCCAGACACGCATTTTCAGGTGTGATCGAGACAAAACTTGGACAAATTCTACAAAGAATAAACTAATTTTAGAATAAACAGAGTAAACTAAAAGCCAGAAGTTGAAAAGAGAGAATGCGCCAAGAAAATAAGAAAGAAGGCTGGCTAGCAAGTCTATGCTTCGGAGCTGCTTGCACCGGAAAAATCATCTACAAGGATAGATTAAAACTAACCTGTGTTAATTCGTGCTGGAAACATATCATGATGCTTAAATTTTGGACCAATCTTGGCTAAATCTAATTTATTGACCTGCAAATTCTGTTCAATGCAAGTATAAAGCACAAACATCAAAAATCAGGACAAATTGAAAAGCAATAATTCTATTCAACCTGTCTGACTAACTTGAAATAGGTATTTTGAGAAATTGACCGTTGGATTAGATGTTCCATTTATACATATCATGTATGCAAAAAATCACATTAATCCAACGGTTAGTTATTTAAATAGGACATTGGAACAGTTTTTCACAAAATTTCATTACGTTGTATATATTTCTCAAAACTGTGATAAACCGACTATTAGATAAATATGATTTTTTGCATGCATGGTTTGTATAAGCAGAACATTTAATCTAACAGTGGAGTTCTTAAAAGAGCGGTGCTAGACGTCCCACACACTTTCCCATTTCCATTTTCCTTCCAACAATGAAAACGTTGGACATAGTAAAAACCTCAACACTGTGGAAACGTCAACAAGTTAGACATACATGCAGGGGATCCGAGAAAGAAAATGGAGGTTAAAGGAGAAGTTGAAAGGAATTTTCCATTAATAAGAGAAATAGTTGTAGGGCATTTTACCACAATATTCCTTAGGTTTCAATCAATTACAGAAATGAAGTTCACATTGAAATATTTACGGAAATGAAGCTCCGTACATGAAAATGAATATTTTTGCCTTTTTAACAGTTAAAAAAAAAAAATTTGATTTTCATTTGAAAATTTTCACCTAATCACCAATCACCAATAATATGAAGAATCACCATATTTACACAAAATCACCAATCGCCATATTTTCTAATAATCACCATTTTTATTAACAATCACCAATCCCCAAATTCTGTTCCTACATGACATTTCAAAACTTTTTCACATCAAATCATGTCCTCCATTATTCGATCACATCAATCATTAAATGCATGCAGAATATGTATAATAACATAAAATACATATAATCACCAAATTGTTACATAATCACCATAATACCCAAAAAGGCACATAATCACCAATTTCCAAATTTTACATATAATCACCAAAAATATGTGTTTTCACCGTTTTCATTAGATCACCAAATTTGTATTGAATCACTATTTAACAAAAAAAAAAAAAAAAAATCTATACTTTAAACAAACCGAATTGTTTGTTTGTTTGTTTGTTTTTATTTTATTTTATTTTATTTTATTTATTGATATTTTCTGATTTGATATCATTACTTATTAAATGTGATTTGAATATTCATAAATTGGTGATTATGAACAAAATTGGTAATTGAATAAAAATTGGGGATTGGTGATCATTAACAAATTTGAGAATTCCTTTTCAAAACGATGATTATGTGTTCTTAAAGGACATTTTTATCAGAAAAATATATTTTCGAAAATATTTTAATGTACGCTTCATTTCCGTAATTGATTGAAACCTCAGCAATATTGAGGTAAAATGCCCATAGTTTTAGGAAACAGTTTTTGTAAACAAGCCACAACTAGGGGCGGAGCAAGATTTAGTATTACGCTGGGCTAGGATAAAGAACGTATAAGCACCAAACACACATATAATCTCACACATTCGTATGTGTGTGTGTGTGTGTGTATATATATATATATATATAGAGAGAGAGAGAGAGAGAGACACACACACACACAATAATGCTATTATCAGGACGGCCTGACGCAATTTTGCGTCAAGTTGCCTCCATATGACTAATTTTAGATGACATACTGTAAAACTGACCACTAGATTAGATGTCCATCTTCTGTATGTCATACTTGCAAAAAATCATAGTGATCCAACGATTGGTTTTTGAAAAAACTGGGGTTAAAAAAATGGTGATATTTTGAAGGACAAATAAGTTGTATGTTTTCACAATGAAATTTTTCAAAAACCAACCGTCGGATCACTATGATTTTTTCCAAGCATGACATACAGAAGAGGATCATCAAATCCAACAATCAGTTTTATGAACTGGCATCTAAAATTAAGAATATTATAAAAAATATTTGACAAGTTTGGGACGGACTATAGCCCTCCCTATCCCAAATGTAGCTCCGCCCCTGGCCACAACAAAAGGGAGTCTTAATAGCATCTCCAAAAAGATACCTTTTGATGCAACCATTGATAAATTTATAAACCATGGCAAAAAAAATTATAAAAAAATAAAATAAAATCCAATAGGCTGCCATCTATAGTTCCCAATTAAACTAGACTATGGCAGCATTAATGCCTCCTTTTTTGGAAAAAAATTTTGCTGTTGTCATCTCATATCATATGACTCCACATCAGATTTTTCCTAAAATCCAACTATCCAAGAAAAAAAAAAATATATGAGAAGGCCAAGTATGGAAGTTCTTCATATTTTAGCTCTGTATCCATGCAGAATTTTCAAATATAAGTATGGAAGATTTAAATTGAAGTTGTCCATTGAAGATGCTATAAAATAACACATACGTACATTGCCTCCTTTTGTACCAAAAGTTACGCAGTGTGGATTTCCCGTGCTAACACATGTAACTTTCCACATTACTCCACCAACATCCAGCTCTGATTTAATAACGAACCCATTCTTATTTGCAGGTAATTTTGTAGGTACATTTGATGCGCGCTTTAAGTATTGGTTCACCCATATTAACTTTAACCTGAAATTGTTTGCTTATCTGGTAAAATCATAATAAAGACCTCATACAATTAAAGTCGCTCATAAGATTTTAAATTAAGATATGATATGGTTGTAAGAAAGGCTAAGATATATATATATATATATATAGTCCCGTTTCTGTGAGGACTTCCTTATATGAGGATTTGGCCTTTTGGCTAATGTAAAATGGGTATTTTGAAAAACTGACAGTTGGATTTAATATTCTTCCTATGTATGATAGACATTCCAAAAATCACAATAATCGGACCGCCGGTTTCTAAAATACAGACTATTAAGCATTATATAGGCATTGAATTTTTCACAGTCTGTATTTAAGAAACTAATGGTCCGATCACATGAGGAGTGGACCGTATTTATCCAAATTCTGTATGTATATATATATATATATATATATATATATATATATATATATATATATATAGAGAGAGAGAGAGAGAGAGAGAGAGAGAGAGGGTATCCTGACTTTAAACAAAGTCAGTAAAGAACACGAGCCCTTGGATTGAAATCTTGAAATGAATCATCTATTAAGTGAATGAAAATTTTAAGTGTCAGTTTTTTTTTACAGTCAGTTTTCTCAAAAACCAACCGTTGGATCAATGAGATTTTTGGCAGTCATGACAAACGTAACAGGAGTATCAAATCTAACGGTCGATTTTTCAAAATACCTATCTCAACTATCCCAATAAGGAATGGACCGTAAAAAGGGAACCCAATGCATCATTTCCATATATATATATATATATATATATAGAGAGAGAGAGAGAGAGAGAGAGAGAGCAGCAGTAATACGAATTATAACACATGGGGTTGAGAAGACAGTTTACCTTCCCATCATCTTGGACTTCAAGAACAATCAGACCAGCACCAGTGTGTACCGTAAAACTGCAAAATTAAGAATAAATTTGTCACATACAACTTGTAAATCACCCGTGTGAGCCGGTCGGTCCGGTTTTGAATAAATGAAAAGCGAGGTTTTTGGTTCGATTTACGGTTACATGTTTACGTATACCGAAATTGACCGAACTGATCGAATTTACTTGATTTAATACTTATGTATTTACCTTTGATATAAATTCAGTAATATTTTTTTAAAAGAAATAAATCCTAATAGGCTAAAACATTCTCTCTTTAGTTACTCGACTCTCTCTCTCTCTCTTCTCTACACACATTATGCGGACATAATGTGTGTTGGAATGCCCAAACCAATAAACCGGCCAAACTTACTAAACCAAACTAATTATTAGTGGTTAGTTTAATTAGCCGGTTTGGTTTACAATTTCCTCAGACTATCATTTAGTTCACCATTCATCCTCTAAAAATAGGTCTAATAACTTTAGGTCTATAATATTAAATGGACTAATAACTTTCGGGAAAAAAAAAAAGAAATAATAACTACTCCCTCCGTCCTATGAAAATATGTCTCTTCCAAAGAACACGCATATTAAGAAAACTCGTGAATGCATTGATTTGTGATCATTTTTTTCATTTTATTTCCAAAACTACCTTTTTTCTACAATTGTATTTAGTGTCATGTCAAGGGATTCTTGAAATAATAAAGGGTAATATGGAAAAATTAAAAGAAATATAATTTGACTTTTCAAAATGGACTATCATTTTAGGACAGCCAAAAAATGAAAGAAAGCCTATCTTTATAGGACTGAGGGAGTATATATACCTATACTTCCCATGCGAATTTTCAAACTTAGCAATGAATCTAGCAAAGCAGCGCACTCCGTTACCACATATCTACATTAACACCAAAAAAATAAGAATAATATTAAATAGGCTAAATTTTAAATCAACATTATATTCATGCATATATATGTGGACATATGATGAGTAATGATCTAGTTAGCTAATGCTGACTTAGATCTAAGTTAGCTAAGCATTTATGGAAATTAGATCATTTCATCACTTAAAAAAGTCTCAATTCATGAGAAGATCCAACGGCCATAAATCTACTAATTTAGATCTAAGTCTAATACTAGATCATTTCACTGACATATGAAAATGTGGATATGAAAAAAAAAAAAAACATATATCCCTACTAATATAATAATTTAAATATGGGGATGCACGGATAAATTTTTGTTTCTTTATCTAAACACGTAACACATTGCTAAAAATCTTCACTAATGAGAAGAAAAGTATTTTCCGAAAAGGAATTACCTCGGGCTCACTACCATCGGAACTGAACATCCTCATGGTATAATCAGCACCATTGATCCCGAGCATGGCGAAGATGACTCCGTCAGCGCCAATCCCAAAGTTCCGATCACAGAGCTTCACCGCCTGCTTTGGAGTGATCCTCGGCTCCGACGACTCCCTATATCAACCTATTCAAATTTCAAACTCACTTACAAAAACAGTCAAAAGAATATATGTAAATATATACATATATATAAGGAAAAAAAAATTCACCATATATCGATCGATCCAAACGGAGGCTTTCGTTATTAATTACTCGTACTATTACTATTATTAATATTATTATTTTTAGTACCAAAATGAAGTCGTTTCCGAGGC
>JAESVK010000214.1:1230604-1273166 GCA_017140935.1 Hamamelis virginiana
CCCCCCCCCCCCCCCCCCAAAAAAAAAAAAAACAAAAAAACAAAAAAACAAAACAAAACAAAAAAAAAAACAAAAACAAAAAACAAAAAAGACAATATAGAAGGAAAAGAAAACAAAAAACAATCATGCAGTACTAAAACATATTACAATTATCTTAATAAGACATAGTATCAAGCTGAAATATAAAGAACCAACAAGACCCATACTTTGAATTTTAAGACAAGTCAAAGTACACTAAAGCCAGAAGTTCCAAAGTTCAAACTAATGTGTTCTAGGTATTTCTATCATTGACTGAAGAGAATGCACCTAGAGTATCATTTTCAGTGTCTAAGAAAAAAGGCTGGCTAGCAAGTTATGCTTCAGAGTAGGTTGCATAGTAAAAATCATCTACAAGGATAAATTAAAACTAACCTGTGTTAGTTCGTGCAGGAAACATATCATGATGCTCAAATTTTGGACCAATTTCAGCCAAATTTAATTCATCGACCTGCAAATTCTGTTGAAAACAACCACAAAGCATCAGCAAGGTAAACCAATTAAAATTGTATTTCAGCAAAACAATAAATATGCGATCCTTTTAATTTTTTCTCTCTCCTAGTGATGAAGAAGACATCTTATTATTGACTTAGACATAGGAAAAAGTCATTGTTTAATAGTCACATAAAGTAGACCTATTTTAACTATTCACGCTTCGGTTCCCTACTTATCTTAAAGGGTGTAAAATTCTACATGAGTAGTACTGCTGAACCGAGGTGCATATTAGCCTTATTAAGCTCTTACATCTTGAAATAGTTTACTAATTACCATATCGTTTCTTGTTGTCAATAAAGGTTGTGATACACAGGATCCTATGAAGCAACTAGGTCAAAAATCAGCTTAATGATATGTGCATCTTTTTTCTGGAGCACACACACACACACATATGTATATATCTCAAATAAGATCGTGAACAACAAATGGAAAAAAAAAATACTATTTGAGAACAGATACTTAAAACAAAACACAGAAGAAGGAAGCATTACAGGAACACATAAAACAAATCACAGGTTCCATCAGCTGCCCAAATTACATACCTGGTCTCCTTTTGTACCAAAAGTTACACAGTGTGGATTTCCCATACTAACACATGTCACATTCCACGTTACACCATCTACATCTAGCTCTAATTTAACAACAGACTGATCCTTATTTGCAGGTAATTTTGTAGGCACGTCTCTTGCTACAAGCATTGGTTCACCCATATCAACTTTAACCTGATCATAATAGGCAATGTTTGATAAAGTTATAATAAACACCTAATACAATAAAAGTGGCTCATAGGGTTTTAAATTAATATATGGTTGTAAAAAGGGATAACGCCATCATTTGTTGCATTTCGCATAGTGTTGAGACATGATGTGCTTTCTAGCATCAAATATTTTGTAAACACTTGGGTCTTCCATTTTTTTTTTTATTTTTTTTTTTATGCTAGCTCGTAAATTTCAGTCATTCATGAATTCACTTATAATTTTCAGACTGTCATTGTTATCCAGCTAACTTTCTCAAAATTATTAGCAAGTTCATGAACGACTGATACAAGTCAGGGTAATTATCTCGAATGAAAGTCACTTTTACAGAGAATAAAAAAAGGACCCAAAACTTTAATTACTGAAATCATTTGAGGCCTACAAAGCATCTCACAAGTCAAAAGTTATTTGAATTATAACACAGAGAGTTGAAAAGAGTATACCTTCCCATCATCTTGGATTTCAGGAACAATCAAACCAGCACCCGTGTGTATAGTAAAACTGCAACATTACAAATTAAAATAATTAGTTACATAGCACTTGTAGAAGGCACTCTAATAAATAATAATCAGGGTGAAAACATATATTATTATTTCTTCAAGAATATTATTAATAATCTGTTTTCTAAAAAATATCTTTCGTTTGTGAGTACGCTATTTGTTCCTTGACCATTATGTTTAGTAGGTAAATATCTACTGGAAATGTGTTAAAACAGAGTTGAAGAAACGAAATTGCGTAATAATTAGCCATATACTGATTACACAACAAATATATCACAATGAGCATCATCTAACCACAAAAGAATAGCATAGAAGAACGCAGTAATTTTTGGTCTGTTTGACTGCTTAGAAATCCACCAGTCATGGTCAGGGATTTCCCTCCACCAGTTCAGAAAATCTTGGTCACAAACTAGAGCAGAGAGATGTTATTTTCTAGTAACATGATCTTGAATTAAAAAAGGTCTGTCAAATTTAGGCATGAAAAACAACAATGAGAGGGGCAAGCAAGAGACGTAATAAATCCAGGATACGATTTCAGGGAAAACATTTTCAGGGTGGAGTGCCTTTCTAGGCTATTTATCCCATAGTTGAATACACTATACTAGCTTACAATTAACCTAGCTGACAAACATGATGCTTGCTATTCTCAACTCTCTTGGTGTGGGATAGTATAACCTAGCTGACAAACAGTACCCTTGTGTTTGCAATCTAAAAACTTCAAGTCGGAGAGAGAAAATTCATATTCAAAAGCATTGATAAATAATCATTGAGGCCACCACAAAACATATAAAATCTAAAGTCGTACATAAGGCTACTAAGAGTAGTATTCTAGCAAGAATGTCAATGAGAGAAAACTTATAATATGAAATGGGCTTATAATCAAACCTATGCTTCCCATGTAAATTTTCAAGCTCAGCAATGAATCTGGCAAAGCATCGCACTCCATTACCACACATCTACAACACCAAAATATGAATAAATTTAAAATTAAATCAATGTCTGATTATTCACAGTTGCTACAGATACAATGTATTAATCTCAATAATTCCGACTTGCCACACTAAAAATGGCGCTAAAAAAGGCAAGCATTAATGTAATGAAATTTACTACGTTTAACGGAATTAATTAGCATAAACAAAATTAAAAGATAGAATTTCACAGAAAAAGTGAATTACCTCTGGCTCACTACCATCGGAATTGAATATCCTCATGGTATAGTCAGTGCCATTGATCCCCGGCATGGCAAAGATCACTCCATCAGCGCCAATCCCAAAGTTCCGATCACAGAGCTTCACCGCCTGCTCTGGAGTGACCCTAGGCTCCAACGAGTCCCTATTATCAACCTATTCAAACTCACTTACAAAAACAAGTAATCAGTATCAAATCAAATCCTAAACAGAAATTAAAAAGTCAAAGAATCGGTAAAAACAATCCACCATCCGTTTGGTCTCCGAGAAAACTAAGGAAAAAAAATTTAAAATTTCTAAATCTAATAGTCGTGTTCGGCTAAGATGAGTTGAGAATTTTGTTTTCTCGGATCGCAAACAGTGAAAAATCAAAGATTCAAAATTATCCAATTTCATTTCTTCTACCACATTTTCTCCACAATCAAACAGAGGCTCTCGTTTTTTTTAATTACCAAGATGAAGTCGTTTCCGAGGCCCTGGTACTTGACGAAGTGAAGAAAACCACTTTCTTTCCGGTCGAGAAAAGATGCCTGTGATGTTTTCTCGGGAGCTTCAATGTCCATGGAATGTGCTGCTGAGACGTGAAGACTAGGGTTTTGAAAGGAGGAGTTTAGCCTAAGAGTGTTTGGTTGGAGAGAAAATGAAGATCGGAAAGGGTTAAAGGAAGTGAGAGAACGGCGAGATGGGGATGAGAGAGAGAGGGAAAAAACGGCGGCTATAGCCATGGCGTTCGTTCTCGTTGTCGAGTCAAAGCGAACGCTGAATCGAGCTGTTTTGTAAGGACTCGGGGATAGAGAAAGCAATGTGAATAAAACAGAATGGCGGACGACGGTGCCGTTTTGATGTGTGAGCGACTGAGCGCACGCAAAAAAAAAAAAATAAACTGTAGCATACTAGCATGTATGCACGAATACGGTATCAAAGGTTACGTTTTTAGTAAGGGAGTAAAATGCAACACAACCCAGGTAGTTCAAATAGTTGGGCTTCGGCGTACCAAGTCTGAGGTCTCCGTTTCGTGTCTTCTGGTATTTGTCTTGCGTCTTAACTGGTATCCGTGGTTAGTAGGATATTGCGGCCATCCGGGGGATTAGTCGAGGTGCGCGTAAGTTGGCCCGGACACCCTCGTCATAAAAAAAATAAAAAAATGCGGCACATTATGAGGGAGTAAAATGCAGCACATTACATAATGTGCCGCACATTGTTGGTCCATTTTTAAAATGGCTCGAGGTTTTAGAATTTCTCTAATGGATTCATGTTATTATTTGATGTGATAAAGTTAAAATTTGGCACCTCAAATAACATTAATATTAAATTTTGGCACCATTGTGCTTCAATGTATTAATATTATATTTTGGCATTTCTCACTTTTTTAAAAGGTGCAGTTGCCAAAATTTGGCACTTCAAATAACATCCCATTGGAGAAAGTTTTTTGGGTGTCAGTAACAAATTTTGGGAGTACCAACTCATTTAACATTCCTATTGAAGATGCTCTTATGAATGCTTCAATAGCAACTCATCCCAAAATATATTTAATTTACTTTTATATCCTAGTCAAATAATAATTTTACTATACTATCTTCTAACCTAAAATAAATAAATTGTTAAAATATTTTTATATAATTTATTAATTAGTAAACATGTTAGCTTATTTGTATGTGGAATACATATAACCCATTATCATATTCATAAATTTAATTATTTCAAATTCATTTAGACTATAAATTATGTTTATATTATTTATTAATTAGTAAACACGTTAGCTTATTTGAAATTTTTTTCTTCTTCTTATGAGCTCCATAATAAGAGGTCGCGGTCTCCTTTTTCTTAAACCATTTTCACCTGATGAAGGCAAGATTCGAGCCCAAGTCTCTAGTACAACTACCAAAAGACTTTACCAATAAGTTAGCTGGTATCTTCCCATGAAAGTGAATTTGCCCAGCAATAATTTGAAGAAGAGAAACCATTAATTTCCACACTAGCTAGCTTAGGCTGCAGCTGTCTGCCAATTCTGCTGATAGTAGAAAAGGATCTCAATCAACCGTTTACACTTTAATGAAGTTTGGAGAGCAAGAGATATATTTATATTCAAGTAAACCCTTTTAATCTAAAACAAGAAAAACAATTACACCAATCAAAATCCAAGATTAACTTCACTGAATTCACAAGGAATCAAACTAACTAAATTTACAATACACTATTATCTGCTTCTGTTAACCCAAAAAAGAACTCCTTGTTTGGAGATGAAATCGCAATCTGTTTTAGGTGGCTTCTTGATGTCTGCTTCAACTGACTCTTGGGAATCTTGAAAACCCGCCATGAATGATTATTTGGTGCTGTTACAGTCATTGACTTGAGGATAATTGCCTTCTTAAGCAATAAATCCATTAATAATAATTGATCCTCTGCACTGGTATAGCCAGCCAAGTTAACAACTTTCAGGTGTTTGTGTTGTAAGGCATTAGAGTTCACAGCTGAATAATCCATCCACAGGTGAGGCTCATGCCAGAGATGTTGAAAAGTTGTTACCTCGATGAACAGCCTCTCCAAGAAAGGAGATATGTTTAAGAAGCGAGCCAAAGAATCCCGCTTGGGTTTGTCAACTAAAGAATCAATCCACCGTAATTTCTTTAACTTGTTGAATTGGAATTCAATTCTTTCAAAAATCACTCCAGCAAAACACAGCCACTTTGGAAAATGGCAAATAGTTCAAGTCAGAAGATGAACAAAGTATGTCAAATTATAATGATTTGTAACAAAAGCAAAGTACTTGGCAGTATATATATATATATATATATATAGATTAAGGAATGTATATACCTCAAGAAGCCAGCCACTTACGGTGAGAATTTCAACTTCTTTAAGAGGGAATAGAAGAGATAGGAGCTCTCCACTATCAAACTCATAATGGCCTATACCATCTTTCAGATTGAGCATCACATAAACTAAATTGGAAGTACTTTTCAGATGAATCTGAGGAAGAACTCCTCGATAACAAAACGATTCGAGGCTTGGAGCAGAAACATTGATACTGAACATATTTGGACAATCTTGTACTATCAATCTCTGAATATTGACATTTGCTTCAATATTGATACTCAGTAATCCGGTGCATTTTTCAAGTTTCAAGTTTTTGACAAGCCTACAATTGGAGAACAAAGTTGAAACCAAGTTTTCAGTCATGTGGGTAACTGATCTAAGATTGAGAGTCTTGAGAGAAGAAAAATTAGCAATTGGCTTGTGCAAGTTCAAGCAATTTGGCCCCAATTTCAAATGAAAATCCCTTGTTACTTAATAAGAACAAGAAAAATAATTACACTAATTAATCGAATCTAAGATGAACTTAAAAGCAAAACTCAATCCTCATACCATTTTCATTAAACCCATTAACTACGAACTCCCACCATGAAACTACCATTAATAAATTTTAATAAATCCAACTCAACTTGTTTCCTTGGAGATATTGCTGCATGACTGAGACCAAAGGCCACAGTGAGGCCAGCCATAGAAGGATTTCTTCCACCATTACAAACAATAAAGAAGAGTCTCAAATTTACAAACACTGGCCATTTACCAGATACAATCCACCATTATCTGCTTCTGTAAACCCAAAAAGTAATCTTTGTTTGGAGATGAAATCTCAATCTGTTTTGGGTAGCTTCTCTTTGTCTGCTTCAGCTGACTCTGAGGAATCTTGACAACATGCCATGAACAATCAACAATTGGTTGGTGATGTTACAGTCATAGACTTGAGGATAATTGCCTTCTTAAGCAATAAATCCACTAATAATAACTGATCCTCTTCATTTGTATAGCCCCAAAAGTTAACAACTTTTAGGTGTTTGAGTTGTAAGTCTTTAGACTTCACAGCTGTATAAGCCATCCACAGGTGAGGCTCATGCCAATATTGGTGAAAATATGGAGGGGGGATGGGCTTGTGGCTTTGATCAATCTGCAAATTTGTTTGGATGAAAGAAGTGAGTGCATGGAAGTGAGACCATGGCGTAATGTAAGGCCCTCTTTGGATTAGTACTTTTGTATAAAATCATATTTGGAGAACAATATCTTCGCTTATCTCTTTAGAGTTATGTCCAAATTATTCTCTTCGTATATCTAAATTTTCATATTGAAAGTGATTGTGGCAAAAGCGAAGGGCCCATTTGGTTAACCTTTTACATATTGTTTTTCTACTTTTAAAAGTTTTTTTTTTTTTTTAAAAGGAAATTTTTGTGTGAAAATTTTGGTAGTTACTTTTAAAAGTTGAGGTAGCAAGAAAAATGAGCCCTCAGGGACCAGCTATGGTTAATTATCTTATCACCCTTCAAGTCGTCTAGTCTAGAAGTGACTATCAAGTGAAATTTCTGAACCCAATTCAAAAGTGATTTTAGATAATTAAAACTAATCCAAATGGGGCCTAAAGAGAACTGTAGATCGAAAAGCTCTTACATGGATGAACAGCCTCGCCAAGGAAGGAGATACGTTTAAGAAGCAAGCCAAAGAATCCCGCTTGGTTCTATTAATTAAACAATCAATCCACCGCAATTCCTTTAACTTGTTGAATTGGAATTCAAGCCAATTGAAAATCACTCCTGCTGAACACAACCACTTTGGAAATGGCAAATATTATATAGTTCCAGCTGGTCAGAAGATGAACAGAGTATGCTAAATTAGAAGCACTTAATTCAAAAGCAAACTTACCAGTATAGGGATAGATTAAGGAATGTACCTCAAGAAGCCAGCCGCTTATGGTGAGAATTTCAACCTCCTTGAGAGAAGCTAGAAGAGATAAGAGCTCTTCACAATCAAACTCATTATGGCCTAGACCATCCTTCAAATTAAGCGTCACTTCAACCAAGTTGAAAGCCCTTTTCAGATGAATCTGAGGAAGAACTCCTTGAGACCAAAACGATTTGAGATTTACTGCAGAAACTGTGATACTAACCATATTTGGACAATCTACTATTACTAAGCCCTGAAGACACTCATTCGCTTCAATATCAATACTTTGTAATCCAAGGCATTTTTCAAGCTTCAAGCTTTCAAGAAGCTGACAATTAGAGACGAATGTCGAAACCAAATTCTTGGTAATGTGGGTAACTGATCTAAGATGGAGAGTCTTGAGAGAAGAAAAACTAGCTGCTGCTTGTGTAGAAGGGAAAGCACTTCTGGCTTGAAGCCTCAATTTCAAATTGAAAGCACTTTTCTCTTGCTGCCCATTGGAGAAGTAGTCAAGATGAAGCTCTTTTTCTGCCCCTTTGGTTGCCATGACAATCACTCTGTTCTTCAGACTTGAATACTCATTTTCTCTCTCTGGAAAGCCAAGACAGAGCTTCCATTGCTCAAATCTGTCATAAGAGCTTAAGAGCTTAGCCATGATTTTTGTTACCTCTTTACTAGCTTCATGACTAGTTAATTGATCTGAATTGAACTCCAAATTTACACAAAATGGAGTCCAGTGGCTCCTCCAAACAGATGAAAGAACATTAGTTCTAACTGTTTGTTTTAATGGGAGGAACGAAACGATTTTGGAGAGGAATTCAAATGGTAAACTGCTTATCAAATCAAGCTTTTCTAGATCTTCCTCCATGATTGGTTTCTTTCTGGCTTCATTACTATACTGCATATTAAGCCAATTGAAATAAAGCAATTAGCCACGGAGAGCCCAAGCATTAAGAAAACGAAAAATGCTATGTATCACTACAGGTTACAGTTTGAGAAAAAAACAGACCAGTAAATTTTCAAAATTATTCATCGTTGATTTTTCAAAATTACCCTCATTTTCTTATTGTAGTAATGTACAGTATTACTTTAAGAAAAATATTAAACGTCAAAAAAAAAAAAATTCCAAAAGTACATGTGTCTGAAATAATGTAGTAGATGATCCTGCCATTTCCTTTTTTTAGCAAAATCTCTTTAAATAATAAACAAAGGGTTTGGATTTATTTGGATGCATATTTTGAAAAATTAACCGTTGGATTAGATACTATGCATATGTATGTCAGGCATGTCAAAAAGCATAGTGATCCAATGGTCGATTTCTCAGATATGTCACTGAGAAAAATTGTAACAGTTTTCAGCAATCAGAATTTTTCACTGTCTATATTTTGAGATGCCTACATCAGATCACTATAATTTTTGGCAGACGTGACATCCATAATGAGGGTATCTAATCCAACGGTCGGTTTTTCAAAATATGCATCCCACAATTCCCTTATGAGTTTCATACTGACTTTTGCGAAAGTCAGCATTTACTTATTAGATCAAGATTCTCTCTCTATATATATAATGCTCGAACATTGATAAGTGAAAAGAAAACAAATTAAACTACATAAAAATTACAGACCAAAGGAGAAAAGATCAAGTACTTGCTATCAATTCGTCCGACGGACATGGCCGGCCTTGAAATGCTTGTTATCAATTGACAAGTGATGAAAGAACAAGGTAACACAGTGAACCCTTGAAAGTTCCCATTGGGTCCAGACCTTTTTATATGTGACCATTAGATTAAAGTTAATTAGATAAAAACAAATTGTATAGTTTATAATAAGATTAGCTGATAAAAAAGGTGAAAGGTGCGGTGGGCAGCTGTGGTTTAATTGATGGACTGAAAAGATGTTTTTTTACAGATGAGAACAGATTTAGGTTCAAAATGACAAGGAGATATGTTTTGGGTTGAAAGCAAAGCCGCTTGCATACAATGGAAGCCTAATTTATTTCAATTCCCCCTAGTTCTCTAATCAATAGATATATCAATGTGCTTCTATATACTAAAACTCGAGATCCTTCTCTTTAAACTAAGAATATGTGTATTAATTGGTACTATAATTCTACCCAATACTTAATCAATATGTAGAATATTGGATTTTAAAGAGAAGAGTTTGATCCATATGAGCGCGCGAAGCTCAATAAACATCAAGTTTGTCCATTAAATAAGAGCTTACAAAAGGTTTAGTGTTACATTTAAAAATGACACTTGGAAGGTGAAGATGAAGGGTCTCTAGCTTGACACATAATCGCGCGCTGTGGAAAAAGCTTTTGAAATTAATTTGTTTCATGCTTTAAGGAGAAAATGGAGTGAAGGGTTAAAGATCGAATAAAAAGAAGAGGGAAAATGTCGAACTATTTTGTAATGATTAGCCTATTAGGTGGTGGTACCGTACCTGCTTAATAAATCCAAGACCTTCCGAGTCTGTATTCTAAGAATCGATGACACTAGTCTACCTTAACCTAATCTTAAGCTAGTTCACCCTAGCATAGGAGTAGCATTAAAAAAGTTTTAACCTAGGAGATAGTCGCCCTAACTTAGCATTTGAATTTCTTCACATTCTGATTGTAACCCAAGATAGACTTGTAAGAGCATCAGCAGCAGTGTAGGTAAAGCAAAAGCCAAAGCTAAAAACCACCATTTTTTGCTAAAAATGGTCCGCAGCAGTGTAGGTAAAGCAAAAAAATTTTTTGCTCAATGAACAGTTGGGAGCAAAAACCAGCCTCTTTTTGCTACGCCCTGTTCATCAAGCAATAATCTCCCATTTGTGCAAAAACCCCTTTTGCCCTCCAAATAAGACCGTTGGAATCACAACAACTCAGCTTTCTCACCAATTTTCTCAGCAACCAAACAGGACAGAATTGAAGAAAAAAAAAAATTCCATATACCAAACAATGTTCTCCCAATATTCATCCAACAATCATCCACCAAACATATAGAACATTGAAAATAAATCAAAAAATGAACAATAAAACTCAAAAAAAAAGTGGATCGAAGCTCTTACCGTGAGAATCGAAGCTTTCATTTCTTCTTCCTACAGTTTCTCGCCAACCAAACGGGTCCTTATGGTGAGCATTTGATTGCTTGCTGAGAAAACGAACAAGACGCCGGATCTTGACGGACGGCGGATCTTGCCGGATCTTGACGGACGTCGGCCAGCCATGGAACCTTCGAGACAAACGGGACCGAGAGAGAAGCCAGCTGAGAAATGAGGGTTTCCCCTCCCTTTTTTATCAAATGTTTCCAATTATACCCTTCAATCCCCAAATTGAATCCCAATTTTGCCCTTTCAACGGTCATTTTCAATTTTGCCCTCATTGGAGAAAATGGGTGAGGTATTTTGAAAAACCGACCGTTGGATTACATAAGCCTATTACGTTTGTTGTGCCTGCCAAAAATCACACTGATCCAACGGTTGGTTTCCGAAAAAACTGACTGTGAAAAAATCGGACAAAATTTGTGTTCATTCGAGTCTCATCTTATTTCAAAGGCAAATAGAAGAAACCAACCGTTGGATCAGTGTGATTTTTGGCAGCCATCTCTTACGTAACAGGATTATGTAATCCAACGGTCGGTTTTTCAATATACCACGGTCCATTTATCCCAGTGAGGATGTACTGTAAAATTGTAACGCAAAACTTTACCCCAATAGATCATTTATAATTTGATATATATATATTTTTCTTTTATTAATATTGAGAAGAAGTACAATATGTTAAAAAATAATAATAATAAGATACAATTTAACATTTATTTAATAATAAAATATTATTTTTAATATTTTTAATTTGATAAATTAAAAATAATAGTGGTTTGAGTCATGTAGATGAATGAAGGGTATGTGAAGTAATTGAAAAGTACTTCATGAGGGTAAAAGTGGAAGAAAATGGTTTAGCTATTCTATTTTAGCTACACTGCTGTGGGAAATTTTTTTTGGCTAAAAGCTTAATAGCAAAAAACCACTTTTTGGAGCAAAATTTTAGCTTTAGCTATTCTGTTTTAGCTACACTGCTGTGGATGCTCTAATATGGACAAGTGCATGTGTGAAGGGATGATCTTGACGACTTTATTAGTTCCTTGCATGATCCTCCATGTGCAATATTGCATAAAATAAGAGGATTGTGGTAGGGGTGTGCGCGGGTCGGGTGAGGGCGGGTGGAGGGTAAAACCGCCAACCAACCCGCTCTTGGCGGGTGGATAATTCTTTCACCCACCAACCAACCCGCCTACCTCAATAACCGGCGGATTGGTTAAATATACGACGGCTTTCAACCGGCGGATTGGGCGGATTGAGCGGGTGAAGCATTACTTTTTTTTTTTTTTATAAACACCTAAAGTTCTTAAAATCTTTTTAACAAGCAAAAACACTTCAAATTCGTATATAACAATGCAATATTGTGTTATTTAGTAATTAAACTATAATCCAAACAATTCTTCCAATAGTAATAAACTAAAGTGCTAAAATAAATTGCCCTACAACAATAGAAGCTACTAACTAACTAGATACATAATAATAAAGATTTATTATTATTAAAAAATCTTACAAACTAACATATGGTTTCACATTCAAAATTAAAAGAATATCAAATCAAATAAGTGCATATTCAAACTATCATAATAAACATCTCTAAAGAAATAAAAAACACTAACTTGCAAGCATATCCAACTAAGGGAAAATATAATGTAGTAATGGAATTTATTTTATATAAATATATTATTTATTTATATATAATTATTTGGCGGGTGGTGGCGGGTTTAGGGCGGGTTGTCACCTCTATACCCGCCAACCGACCCCACCCGCCAAAAATTCATCAAATCCACCCAACCCAACCCGCCTAACCATTGTAACTGTGGATTGCGGATGGGGTCGGGGTGGGTGGGGTCGGGTCCGGCGGGTTGGGCGGGTTTTTGCACACCCCTAGATTGTGGTGATAATCCTAGCTCTTATATATATATATATATATATATATATATATATATATATATATATATATATATATATATAAACTTAAACATTAATCGATTGATGTTTTTGTTTTATTTGGTAACAAAATGATTTGTGCCGGGAACTTTGGCTTTGTGAAAGGACAGGTCACGTCTAATGATGAAAGAAAGTGTGTTTTTGCTCGGAGATTTTAATACTACCTTCCAATTTAGAGGGTTGAAATTGGTGCCTAAGCTCGGATATAAGGCTACGTATAGTATCATGATGGTAAGTTATTTTATACTAGTATAAGGTTGGGAAAAAAAAAATGTTATTCTATGCATACTATATATTGTTTTATGAGAGAGATCTAATTATTGCCGAAGATGTTGACATTAAATTATTATTTTTTTCCTCTTCTTATCTAAGCTTTTGTTTGGATATCGGAAAAAAGTAAGAGAAACGGAGAGATGAGATGGAAAAAGTTAAAAATGCTTTAAAAAGAAGTCTTTATTTGGATCTCGAGAAAGGAATAAGAAAGAAGAATAAAATTAAATAAATAAATTCATTTCTAAATAAAATTAATTTTCCAAACAATTAAATACAATGTAATTTATATTTTAATTTTAATTTTAATTTTTTTTTAAAAAAAGTTAAATAAATTCAGTGTGCTAATATTTTATTGAAAATTATGTTTTCATTTTAATATAAAATTTTCATAATATTATTTTTCTAGATAATTTTGATATCTCAAAAATTTTTCTAAATAATTTTTTTTAATTAATTACAAATATTTCATCTTAGATGGATCATTGACATAAACTATTTTTCTAAATTTTTGTGTATATATATTCTTCAGGCATTCAACTATTTTTGTGTGTGTGTGTGTGTGTGGAGAGAGAGAGAGAGAGAGAGAGAGATTCTTATCAGGTACTCCTGACTCTAATTAAAATCAGCTAAGACCATTGAGCCATTGGATTGGAATCTTGAGATGAATCATCCATTAAGTGAATGGGAATCCAAGTGCTTGTGTTCTTAGCTGATTTTAGTTAAAGTCAGGTAGTGCTGATAAGATCAGCTATATATATATATATATATTCTTCTTACATTCAACTATAGTTTTGGAAGCTTGCTAGAATAGCAGCAAATCAACCCCCCTTTTTTCTGTCCCCCGACCTCCTATATATATTCTCTTCTCTGTAAATGATTTATAACCCTGGATTCTTTTGATTGTCCTAAACCCCTAATACTAGGACTTTGTAATTGAGAGAGAGAGAGAGAGAGAGAGAGAGAGAGATGGAAGAGAATGCATCCCTTTGGAAATATCATGAGGTGAGTGACTCTTCATTTCAGTTTCTGGGAGTATGTTTTTCATATCATTATCTCTTGGGTGCGTCTGCTTAATTCATTTGTAAGAAAACGATTTTAATTCATTTGCAAACTATGTAAAATTTTAAATTTTTTTCCCTCAAGGCACATCTGCTTAATTCATGCACTGACATTTTTTTTTTCTTTCTTCCAATATAAGGGTACTGTAAAGCTAGCATTTTGGAAGCACTTTCCATTTTAATCACAGCAACTTCCAGAGATACTGCTTGATTTGTTTTTTGGAAGTACTTTTTGGGTTTTAAAAGTAAAAGAGTTCTAGATGTAAGTTCATTGCTTTAAATTAAGAGCAAAAGGCTTCTACAGATTGTACTTGATTACTACTTTGCTCTCAAAAGTGGAAAAAAAATGTATTTTTATTTCTAAAAAATGTAAAAGAAAAAAATGTATTTTTAAAAAGATCCGCCAAATTGACCGAACAATGCCTTAGAGGCAATATATATAAATAGATATTTTATCAAGAAATCACACCACCTTAATTTTTTTTAAAAGCAGTGTGTTTAGTTGTGAGTAGGACTGCAAATGAGTCGAGCCGTTCACAAGCGCCTCGCAAACGCGATAAGGATTTGGCTCGAGTTCGTTTATTTAGTAAACAAGCCCAAGCCTTAAACTTAGGCTCGTTTATTGATCACGCCATTCGTGAATAGCTCACGAACAAGATCGATAATAAACAAGCCAAACTCAAACATATCAAAGCTCAGTTCGTTTAGTTTAACTTAGGCTTGAGGTTAGTTTAACTTAAGCTCAAGCTTTTGACCAAGCCAAGCTTGAACAATCCAAAGCTCGACTTGGCTCGGCTCGTTTGCAACCCTAGTTGTGATAATTTGTCAATGGCTTATTGATACTCATTTCTTAGTTTTGTAGGAGCTTAAGGTAAAAGTAGATTTTATTTACCATGTGCATTTTTTTTTTATTTTTTGTCTATGAAAAAGATGCAAAATATTCAAAAAGTTCAGTGTTCGAAGGTGTTGATACAATCAATCTTCAACAATCAATTAATTTTTGTGTTACTCAACTTTTCTTTTTCTTTTTTAAATTCCCAATTGAGAGTGGAGGGTTGGAATGAGGAGGATTTACATCTATGTGGACCACTGGTGGCAGTACTTAATTATATTTGTTGAAAATGAAGTTAGAATTGACTCAATTTATTTAATTAATTAATTTATGATTTTTAAAAAATAAAATAAAAATTATTAATTTTAATTTGAAAGTCACAATGTTATGTAGACTCTCTCTCTCTCTCTCTCTCTCTCTCTCTCTCTCTCTGTGTGTGTTTAATCCTTAATCTCATATACATTCTAGCAAAGATGTTGCAGTGATGCCTCAGAGATTGTATGCATAATGCATGTACAATATTTGGTGTGTATGCATAATGCATGTACAATATTTGGTGTATAGTAGTAATACAAAACTTCTAATGGCATTTCCCACTGACCCAATTCCTCTGCTTCTGTTCCAGCAGAGCATTGATGAACTCAGAGACAAGCTTCTCTGCACAACCTTTGAACTAGAATCAGCAAGAAATGCAGCAAAAGAGGAGATGACAAAAAACAACAAAACCATAAGAAAGTTACTTCAGCTCTTACACATTGTTAGCCAAGAAAGAGATGAAGCAATACATCAGTTGCAGAAACTACTCCAAGGGTACTTCTTGCCATCACCATCCAATATTCTTTCCCCAAAAATCACAGAAGTAAACTCCAATATTTTCCCAAAACCCAATCAATATTTACCCAAAACTCACAATTACCATTCTTATACTTCATTAGTACCAAACTTCTATAATTCAGCTTCTTCAAGAACGATGATCATCAATCATCACAATTTAGCAGTAATTGATGATCTTGTTAAGGGAAAACCACTGCCTCAAAAAGGAAGACTCTTGCAGACTGTAATTGAAGCTGGACCATTACTTGAGACACTTTTTGTTACAGGCCAACTTCCTCTGTGGCAGAATCCTCCCCCAGTACTAATGCAGCAGCCCTTTAAAATTTCATCAATTCCTACCAAAAATATTGGAACTATTCCAAGTTTTGAGACCACAGTGAATATTGATTGGGGTCCTGGGTCATGTCTAAATAGCAGGCACCCATTATCAGCTGGTATTAGTTCAAGTGGTTTCATGAACAATATTCGAGTCCCTATTGGGAAACGAAGAAGATTTCAATGAGTTGGTCAATTATTTTTCCTCTTGCATTTCTATAAAATATGGAATGAATGAACTGATCATCATTAAAAATCTAAAATGTTCATTATGTTCTATTTTTGGCTTCACCTGTCACTGCAAACTGAGCTGATCAGCCCATTCAAAATGTTCAAATTCACATTCATGAGGTTTGATCTAGTAATTCCAGTCTTGATTGTGATTTGATTTCTAGGCAAAATGTGAGCCTATGTTATAATTAAATTAACTGTTCAGTAGTAGATAGACTCGAAGTCCATTTTTTCTTTAGTTTCTTTGGTAGGGAAGGCTACTTTTTTTTTTTTTTTTTTGCCTGAAAATATACATCAGTAGGGTTAATTGTTAGTTGTTAATGGGGACAGGGACAATAAATGAGCCAAGACTAGCCAAGGTAATGATACTTAATAGGGGCGAGAGATAATGGAGTTAAGTGATATTGTGAAGCTAATTCATTTCACATCTTTCACTATGATCTTGACTACTGAAATATTATTGATTGAATGAATTAATCAAAAGACTTCAATCTAATTTATTGATCTTTTTTTTTTTTTTTAAATGTTTTGTTGAACTGTTTTTTAAAGGCAAAATCAACACAGCTCAATCCTTCTAACCTTTTATTTATTTATTTATTTTTATTTGTGATCCCCCATTCCATGCACTATGACTACTTTGTAATCATCAACAAAAGAATTATAACTTAGTCCAACCAACATAACCAAATCAGAAAAAACACTAATTTGGTTTATCCACCCAGAGTTTATGTCTGAAGTAAAAAAATTCTGGCCTACTGGCCTTGAAAATCTCTTACATACTACTCCCAGTTTTGCTGCTCATTTAGTCACGTGGAATAAAATGGTTTTTGGTAACGTTTTACACAGAAAAAAAAGAGTGGTGGCCAGAATCCATGGGATCCAAAAGGCTTTATGCAATGCTCCAAACAATTTTTTAATTAACTTGGAAAAAGATCTCTTGGCTGAGTATCACAACCTTTGCTTACTTGAAGAGGAACTGTGGGCTTTAAAGTCTAGGATTAATTGGTAGGATATGGGTGACCTTAACACTAAGTTTTTTCATATGTCCACTGTTGTGAGAAGAAAAAAGAATAGAATTCTTAGCTTAGTGAATTCGGTAGGGGAAAGGATAAATGATCCGGTGCAGGTTAGGAATTACATTGTTGGTCATTTTAAAAGCTTATTTACCACGAGCCATGTTCAATCCACTAGTCTTTGAGGATTGGCCAAATTTGGCCTCTTGTATTAAGGAAGAAGATCACACTAGTCTTACCTCTATTCCAGTCTCTGAGGAAGTGAGGACAGCCCTATGGAGCATGAAAGATAACAAAGCTCCTGGCCCTGATGGTTTCCATCCTGCTTTCTACCAAAAATTATGGAATTTAGTTGGTGATTCTGTGAGTAAGGTAGTTCAAGATGCGTTTAGATCTGGAGCTATACCAGAGGGGATTAATAACACCTTTGTGTGCCTTATCCCTAAAGTTGAAAGCCCTGAGTCTGTAAACCATTTGAGACCTATCAGCCTCTGTAACACCATTTACAAAGTCATCACTAAAGCTATTGTGAATAGAATTAGACCCCTTTTGAATGATATCATTAACCCTACTCGGGCTAGTTTTATTCCAGGTAGAAAAGGGGTGGATAATGCCATTATTTTGCAAGAGATTGTTCATTCCATGAACAGTAAAAAGGGTGTAGGGGGTTTATGGCGGCGAAAATTGACCTTGAAAAAGCCTATGACAGGCTTGAATGGAGCTTTATTGCCAAAACTCTCAGGTGGTTTAATTTTCCCCCTTTGCTTATAAAGCTCATCATGAGCTGTGTCACTACTGTTAGTACGGCTATTTTGATTAATGGCTCTCCTTCAGAAACCTTCTATCCTAGCCGTGGTCTTAGACAAGGTGACCCCATCTCACCCTACATGTTCATTCTTTGTATGGAATTCTTGGCCCTTTCTGCTGAGAACTGTCGTATCTCCAATAGTTGGTCCCCTGTTTCTGCTTCTAGAGGAGGACCGGGGTTTACCCACCTCTTCTTTGCGGACGATTTGCTGTTGTTTGCTAGGGCTGATGTTAGAGAAAGTAAGAGTATTTGTGATACCCTAGAGCACTTTTGCACTCTTTCTGGTCAGAAGGTTAGTACTACTAAGTCCAAGCTGTTCTTTTCCCCCAATACTCTTTCTCATGTCAAACTTGAAATTTGCAAAGTCCTAGGAATGGATGTCACTAACAACCTGGGCCGTTATTTGGGCTTTCCTGTTCATTTGACTCGAATCAATAAAAGTGGTTTTAGTTTCCTTGGGGAAAAAGTTGGTCGTAAACTGGCTGGCTGGAAAGCTAGTTTACTTTCCATGGCTGGGAGAGCTACATTGGTCAAGTCTGTCCTAAGTGCTATTCCAAATTATCACATGCAGTATGTTTGCCTTCCCAAAACCACCTGCAATTTTCTTGACAAATTAAGCAAAAAAATTTTATGGGGTTCTTCTCCGAGAAAAAAAAAAAAAAAAAACTCACCTTGTTGCTTGGGACTTTGTCTCAAAAGCTAAAGAGGAGGGTGGTCTAGGGATTAGGAAGACTGAAGACTCTAACCTTGTGCTCCTTGATGCGTATTCAGTTTGAGAACAATGCCTGGGCAAACACTATCAAACATAAATACAAAAGATTTACTGTTGGTGCTAGGGGTAAGGCTAGGAATAGTTCTATCATTTGGAAAGGGATTAAGAAAGGTCATATTCTGTTTAATGCTGGGACAAAATAGGTCTTAAAAAAGGGGAATAAGATTAAGTTTTGGCATGATGATTGGCTAGGCTAGGTTGCCTTAGAGAGTTAATTGCTGGCCCCCTCAACAGAGGGGAAGAGGACCTCACAATGAACCAGGATGTTGATGGAAATGGCTTATGGCATTTTGAAAAAATTTCCTTCCCTATCCCTGTGTGTATCAGTGAGTGTATCTCGGCTACTCCTCTGCAGCTGTTTGCTAATGGGGAGGATAGGTTGACTTGAAAGGGTTCTAGGAATGGTGAGTTTTGCGCTAAAGCAGCTTTCAAAACACTCAATAAAACCTTTACTGATCCTAAGCAAGCCCATAAGTGGAAGTCTATATGGAGGTGTGATACTTTGCCAAGAATTCAATCCTTTTTGTGGTTGTGCATGCATAATAAACTTGCCTGTAAAGCTGTGCTGCTTAAACGTCATATGATTGATTCTGATTTATGCCCCATTTGTTTCTCTCATAATGAAACTGTGGTTCATATTCTGCGTAACTGTGAGTATGCTAGGGAGTTTTGGTCCTTCATTCCCTTAAAGCTGATAGGTGATACCAACCTCCCTTTGGATGCCTGGTTGTCTACAAACCTTTCTTCTAAAGCCACCTTCCATAATGGTTTAGCCCCCGCTGCTAGCCTTTTCTCTTTTGCCTGTTGGTCCTTATGGAACAATAGAAATAAGTTCGTGTTTAAGCAAAACCTCATTTCACCCTTGGTTAATTGTGAGCATACCATTCATAAAACTGTTGAATTCTGTCTTCTTGCGGGTAAGTCAAAGTCCCCTTGTAAGAACAGGGAGTTCTTATCAAGTGGACACCCCCTCACCCCCTTTTGTGAAGCTGAATACTGATGGTTTAGCTATTGGCTACCCCGGTAAAGTAGGAGCAGGTGGTTTGATTAGAGATCACAATGGAAGATGGCTGGTTGGTTTTGCTAGGGGTATTGGTTGGAGTGACAGCCTATCTGCAGAACTTTGGGCTCTAAGGGAGGGATTAAATCTTGCTCTTGATATGAAGTTTTTGCACCTTGAGATTGATTTGGATTCTATGACTGCTATTGAACTTGTTACTAAGGGTATCTCTACGTCCCACTATCTTAGCTCCCTTGTTCTTGACTGCAGGTGCCTCATGGAGCAACTGGAAGGGCTGGTTATTGAGCATACTTTCAGAGAAGGCAACCAGTGTGCTGATGCCCTTGCTAAGGATGGATGCACTAATTTTTCGGGCTTCTTTTTGTATTATTTACCGTCTACTTGGCTTAAACTGTTGTTAGACTCGGATGCTCTTGGCACCCCTTTCTCTCGTTTCGTAATATAATTTATCCTGTTTACCAAAAAAAATCAGAAAAAACACTAGATTTTGGTATTAAACTATTGCAAGAACCTACAACCTCAAAATCACGAGCAGGGACACTCGAGAGACATCAGAAAATTATTCAACTTTTTTTGCATATTAAATTGCAAATTTTTTATTTTTTATTTATCGAACTGATTGGTCTTTTTATAAAAGAATTTTTGAATTGACCAATCAATTTTTTGCACTATCATGCTAGATTACTTGGTCAAAGTAATTTGGCATGATTGTGACACACAAGGAATTGAGAATTGACCAAAAGTTCATGGATTTGGTAGCTATAGGGATTGGTTTGCAATTTGCACAAAATGGTTGAGCAACCTGTTTCGAGTCTCCTGAACCACTTAGCCAGGGTATTTTCCTTACATCTTACCCAGTGTCTGCGATTAGTAGGGTATTGGGGTCACCCGAGAGATTAGTCGAGGTGCACATAAGCTTGCCCGGATATCCTCGTCATCAAAAAAAAAAAAAGTTTGAGCAATATTTTAGTCTAAAAAATAATTAAGCTAAGATAAAAAAAATAAAAAAAATCCATTTTGTAGGTAAAAAATGCACAATATCCCTCCAAAATAAGTGTAAGTCTAACTAATAAATCAGGTTGGTTGGTACATGAGCCTGAAGAGAGATTACAATTGGTTTGGGCCTATAAGTTTTGGTCCAAGTAAAGTCTCCATTTCTGCCCAAAGCCCAATACCAGTTCAAAATTCAGGACTTAGCCGTACGGGGACCCACCCATATAAACACGCCATTTAAGACTGAAACCACGTGTCCCTCAATCCATTTTCCAGGTTCAAAGCGGGGAAGAACTGTGGGACCCACCTTTTAAACCATAGTTATCTTCTGAACTCATCTCTAACCTAACCACGGTTAGATTCGCGACTGGTTTAGCTCTAGATCTGCTCAGACTGGGTTTCAGAGCTCCAACATTTTCATCGATTTCTCATCATTTTTTTTGGGGGTTTTAATTTCCATTTTTTCGTCGTCAATCAGAAATCTCCGTTTTATATCATCGATCTTTCTGTAAAATTCGTTTTTTTTTTTTTTTTTTCGAATTTTTGTTTGGTAAATTGAGACGCAGAGGATTAAGAAATTTAAGAAATCTCGGTTTTATATCATCGATCTTTCTGTAAAATTCGTAATTTTTTTTTCGAATTTTTGTTTGGTAAATTGAGACGCAGAGGATTACTGAAATTTAAAAAATCTCCGTTTTATATCATCGATCTTTCTTTAAAATTCGTACTTTTTTTTTCGAATTTTTGATTGGTAAATGGAGACGCAGAGGATTACAGAATTCCCACATAGAATCATGGATAAACGACCCAGGAAGAAGCCTAGATTAACATGGGATATTCCCCCTCCGCTTCCCCCTCCCAAGGTAAGTTTTATGCATATATGTGGAGAGAGAGAGAGAGAGCGTGAGTTGCTTGGATTTGTTGAATCACTAGTTATATTTTCATGCAATTTGATCCATTGTTCTCGTAAATTTCGATCTCGTAGTCTCTCTGGCTGAATTGATACATTTTTGGCTTCCTGCGCTTAGTCTTTTCTTCAATTGTATTGAATTATCTTTTAGATTCACTCGGAATTTGATATGCCCTGACCGTGAATCTTTCATTTGTACATTTTTCTTGAAAGTAAAATGAAAAGCCCTAATTCATGGTTTGAAGTGTATTCATGGTATTATTTATGTGCTTTGGTTAATCATCTTTTGTTTCCACATTCTTTTCCCCGGTTAATTTACGATTTTTTTTTATATTTGGGTTTTTTTGGGGAGTGTTTCCCAAGAAATCACCAAATTCTCCAACATTTTGTGTATGTGTGTATATTTTATATAGGCATATCTATCGGCAATTTATTATAGGAAAAGGATTACAACTTCATGTATATTTTGCCAATTTTTTGGAATACGTAATTGAATTATGACATCACAAAAGCAAGGTTGTTTTATTGATAAGCATGAATGATCTTTATTTTGTTCTTTTTTGGCTGTGTAGGTCCTTCCAGCAATATATTGTGGGCAGGAGTTTGGGAATGTGGCGGTTCCTAATTTTGCCTATTCTATGTTTTACAAGGGAGTGCCTCGAAACGGATCCCCTCCTTGGAGACCTGATGATAAAGATGGCCATTTTGTATTTGGCATTGGAGAGAATTTAACACCTCGCTGTAATTATCTTCTATACAATAATTATGTTTCTGATATTATTGGTTTATTAGGTGAAAAGAAGAAGAAGAAGATATTATTGGTTTATTATATAGATTTAGAGGACATTGCAATGCCAAACATATTGCTTCTATCTTGATTTTATTAACATTGTTGTTATTATTTTTTATTAAAGATTATTTTTTTTTAAGTAAAGATGCGTGCAATGTTCTTTGTATCATTGCATTTGTGATGTTATGGGTCTTGTTATATTAAGTTGGAGCACATTGCTTTTGGTGTGGACTGCCCACAAGTGGAGCTATCATGGACTGATCTTAATATTTTCATATATACTTTTTAATTTGGGTGGAAGCTTAAACCATTGTTTAATGGAAATTTTATGTTCGTGGATGGAAAGGAAAAGTATCTTTATAGTAAGAGATTTGTACAAATCATTTTATCCCATGATCATCTTGGTTTTAGGTTTGATCACCTCCCTTTTTGGTTACTTAGATTGGATTTTGTCGACATCTCCTTCCCCTCTCCTCTGAAATTTGGTGCTTCTATATAGATCTCATTTTTGTTTTGGGTTTTGGGCATTTTAATTTCAGGAAATAGGTAATTTTTGTATGAATATAGCATACATGAAACATGTAGTGACTCTCTCATTTGTCCTTGATTATCTGCACTTAGAGTGAAATGGAGAGATTGGATATATCATATATCTAGTTGCAGAGATTGGATATGCCATGGGTCTGCAAGTTGGGAGTTTTGGAGTGCCAGTTCTAGGCATCCCACATATTCAACTGATAGTTTTTGAAAAAAATTTACGTCGTGTGGCTTTCAAGGCTTCAAATTTGAATTGTAGGAATTCGGTTCCCATCCACAATTTCTTTCTTTCTTCATCTTCTTCTTCTTCTTCTTCTTCTTCTTCATTGTTTTTTTTTTTTTTTTAAATTCTATATATATGCGAGGAAGATTTGATTTATATCTATCTATATAAACCATGCATTTTTTGTTTCTTTCAGTCATTCCTTTATTCTTTCATGGATCTACTCTCTTGTTTTTCTTCTTTGATCCAATGGTAATTTTCATAATTTGTTCCCTGATACCCTTTTTTTCCTTCATACTTACAGATAGGATTCTCAGCAAAATGGGTGAAGGTTAGTTTTTTTCTAACTTATTCTTGTACTCCTGCAGTACTATTTTTCATTCAAATTCCATTCATATTTAATGCTGCAAAATCTTTCTTTATTTTTTATTTTTATTTTTAATTGTATTTTTATGAAGCATGCGTGATCTCGGGTGCCATTAAAATTACAATTTTGATTTTTCAGTTGTTGCCATTTTATGGGTATCTTTTTTATATTTTATTTTAAATTTAATCTGTTATGTGGAATTGTGACAGGGACATTTGGGCAAGTCTTGGAATGTATTGACAATGAAAGAAAAGAAATTGTGGCAATCAAAATAGTTCGTTCCATTCAAAAATATCGTGAAGCTGCCATGATTGAAATTGAAGTCCTTCAGAAGCTTGCCAGGCATGATATTGGTGGCACACGGTAAGGATGTTCTGTTCTTTTTGTCCTCCTTTCTTGGTTGTAGAAGTTGAAAGTGATTATGGTATAAGTGTTTTCATTCTTTGCAGTTGTGTGCAAATACGGAATTGGTTTGACTATCGTAATCATATTTGTATTGTAAGTATTTATCGGTACTTGTGATTTAATTAATTTGAAGGGGCAATGAAAGCTCCTTCATGCCTAAATATTCTGTGAGTTAAAAACTTGCGGATGAATTTAAATGGTTTTAACAGGTATTTGAGAAGCTTGGACCAAGCTTATACGATTTTCTCCGCAAAAACAGCTACCGTTCATTTCCCATTGATCTTGTTCGGGAGCTTGGCAGACAAATTTTGGAGTCTGTAGCATGTGTGTGGACAATTCTTGAACCACTTTATCCCTATTGCATTTACTTGATGCTCAAAATGCTTTTAATATGAAGATATTTGGGCATCAGTAGTTACTTCATTTCCATATTTGATATATTATTTTTTCCATCTTTCTTGAAACTTGGATTTTTTTTTTATTTTTTTTTTTTGGACAAGCATGGGGCTAGTAATAATAGTTAAATCTTCTTCTGTTTGACTCGCTTGTTTATCTTTGCAGTTATGCATGATCTACGTCTAATTCACACTGATCTGAAGCCAGAAAATATTCTTTTTGTATCCTCAGAGTTTATCAAAGTGCCAGATTATAAGGTATTGCTTCATAAAGCATTCTCCTAGCTTGCTGGTGTATTTTTATTGATAATTTTGTGTCCACATGGTTGGTGGTGTAAATGAATAAGATTCAGAACATATCTTTTCTGAATCCAGTTTGGTAGTTAGGTAAGGGTTTCTTATATATATATATATATATATGGGTTTGGGGTCTGGGTGATAGAGTCTGAAATTATTGATCCAACTGGATTGAATCATATTATATCATACTGTTTAATACATATGATACGATACTTAATTTTGCTGACCCCAAGTACTTCCAAGCGATAATTAATTCAACATATGTAGTATCCTATATAAAGTAAAATATGTTAGTGTATTAAAATATTGGGATTGAAATGCAATATATATATTTGGGTGAATGCATTACAAATTATATTATATTCATTATATAATGTTTGTGCGGAGTATCAATATGGATCGCTTCAAAGTTAAGAGGAGGATTAGGTGATGCAATAGCTTCCATTTCGCGTTTTTATCTGGACTATACATGAAGTATTCCAAAGTGATAGCTAGATTAATGCTTTTGGGCCTGGTAGTCAGTAAAGCTCGAGCTTCTAACTGCTGTTTTTTTTGTTTTTTTTGTTGGTTTTTGTTTTTTAAGTTTCTATCACGATCCATTAAAGATGGTTCGTATTTCAAGAATCTACCTAAGTCGAGCGCCATTAAGCTCATTGATTTTGGGAGTACAACGTTTGAACATCAGGATCACAGCTATGTGGTTTCAACTCGGCATTATCGTGCGCCTGAGGTTATCTTGGGTAATGGTTATCTCCCATGAGACTGTTGTAGCCAATATTGTTATTCGTCATTTGGATAACATTCTATGTGTACTGTGTCCTGCAGGACTTGGATGGAACTATCCCTGTGACATGTGGAGTGTGGGTTGCATCCTTGTTGAACTTTGCTCAGTAAGTACTTCTAGATCAATATACCACCAGTACTTTTAAATCAATATACCATCCCCTTTCTTTTCTTCTCTTTTCCCCTATTTTAAACCTTTTTTTTCTAATATATATAAACATTAGTAGTTTACTAACTTTACTTAATACTTCTACTCTTGACTCTGAAGTTTTTATTAAAGTTCACCTTAATTTATATACAATTTTTTTTCATGAACAGGGTGAGGCCCTTTTTCAAACACATGAGAATTTGGAACATCTTGCTATGATGGAGAGGGTGTTAGGGCCTTTGCCCCAACATATGGCGATCAGAGCCGAGTAAGATTGAATGTGTTTATTGTTTCTTTTTGTAAAACTTTTTTTCAGATTCTTTATGTGGGATTAACAACAAAGCTCTTATACATTCCTGATCTTGCTGCAGCCGCCGTGCTGAGAAATATTTCAGGAGAGGCGCACGATTGGACTGGCCTGATGGTGCAACTTCAAAAGAAAGCATGAGGGCAGTATGGAAATTGCCCCGTCTTCAGGTAATTGTTTGGAATTTGTGAAGTCTCAATCTTTTGTGGATTTGACCAAAAAAAAAAATCTTTTGTGGAAATTGTGCCACCAGATATTTCCATTATATTTTTTGTTTACTCTCGAGGTTTGACTGGATAAAAATTTTGTCAGAGGACAGAGGTGGAGTGTATTTAATTCTACTAAGAATTTGTAGAACTTCGACCAAACAATCATTGATTTTGTTTACCAGTTACAATGAGATACCTACAAATTTACCTTGCAATGAGGTTGCTAGTTGGTTATTCTACCAAGTGTTGTAGTAATGCATGAATTCACTTGGTTTCTTTCATTAGCACTAGTTTTACTTGAAGGAAAGGTAAAGTTGTTATCAGATCTGCTCGATTTTAGTGATTCATTTGTTATGAACATGTTAAGTCACCTATATCATCACTACACAATATTTTTTCCAAAATCTGATCCGATTATGTAATATGGTAGGACAATGAGGTACACTTTGGTCTATTTGGCTATTGGAGTGCCTTTGCGCATTTGGTCCATTATTTATTTTCTGATGATCTGTTGCGTTCATTTTCTACTCAGCTAGTTATTTTTCCCTTCACACACATCCCTTTGTTTCATGGATGCAGTTGTATCTGTGTTGGGTGCAGTTGAGTGTGTAGTCGTCACATCTAATTAACCCACAAATTTTAAGACACATGAACAGGGATCAATAGTTTGGTTGAATGGATACTTTTCTCTGTTTGAAATATCTAGGAATGCAATCCTTGGGTGCTGCAACTTAACAAAGACTGTTTGCTGCTGATCAAAAACTAGGAACGTTTGCTAGACTGGCATGATGCGTCTCTTTTCTGGCTCATTTGCTATACCTATACCTATGTCATGAGCCTTTATATATATGACATAGTTTGAAGCGTCCATGTGAAGTAGGGGCAATCCTCAGAAAATAGTTGAGAAACTAAGCATCAACGACTAGTCATTTTACACTTGATGTGGAGCATCGACACATCCGTAATTGAAACTTTAGCTTACATACCATCTTAATAGAGTCCATGCAATCCCACGATGTGTTTCATCTTTGTTTCACATCTCCCCATATCATTTTATTGGGTACAAAGACTATATAACATTTCTAATCTGTATGTTTTGCAATTCCATATGGAGGAAAATGAATATGGTCTTGTTTATAGCCAAGTTGATACTCAGAGAAAATATACTCGGGCAACTTGCTTCTCACCTGCGGTCTTCCCCTTGAATATGCTGTATATGCACGCATAATGTTTTAAGTATTAATTTGAATTCTTTATTGCAGAATCTGGTAATGGAGCATGTGGATCACTCTGCTGGCGATCTGATCGATCTTTTGCAGGGCCTTCTACGTTACGACCCGGCAGAGCGGCTCAAAGCAAGGGAAGCACTAAGACATCCCTTCTTCACAAGAGACATGAGAAGGTGTGGCTATCCCTTGTAATTGAAAATTTTTATTTGTCTAAATGATGAGCACGAGTGAGCAATCATATGAATAGAAGGTAAAAAAAAGAAAAGATCATGAAGATAGGGGACATTATTATTCACTGACTTATGATGTGCGAGTGTAAGATTATTAATGTATAGTCGCGTATCCCTCCTCCAACGTTGCCCATCAATTTTTTATTTTGATAGTCTCTTCTGTAGTACTAATCTCATTTAAATGGAGTCTATCTGATTCTTTCTTGTTTGTTGTGTGTGGGTCGTGAAGAGAAAATAGAAAATTTGTTATAATGCGTATATCTCTCTCTCTCTCTCTCCCTCTCCCAAGTTCACATGGGAATGGTCACCATATCAGCACAGAGGTGTTTTGGCCGAAATGAATTCATTTTTTCATTCAGCTTACGTGGTCACCGAATAAATGCAATATTTAAACACCAACGCGATCTGTAATAGTGGATGCAAATTCAATGTGTTTTGGCCGAAATGAAATCATTTTTGGTTGAGCTTGCGTTGTCACCGAATGAATGCAATACTTAAACACTAATGCAGAGTATATAAACGCAAAGGCCATCTTAAAGAGAAATAAAGAGAGAAGTCAAAAAAGTAGATATTGAAGCATTAAAGTATTTGAAGCATTATAAAAATGGGTAATGCTCCCTCGTCCCAATTTGATGGGCCCACTTTGGTGGATCAATTTTAGCTGTCGTTTAGTGCAATCGAGTCATTTAATTTGCATGAAAGTCCAAACACGTTTTTATAATGCCAAACACCACCACCAGTACGAAAGGTTGATTTTATCCATGCTGAAGATTGGTAAGAATAGACACGTCAAGGACTCATGAGAGACTTTGGTGGATTTGATAAAAATAAAAATTGAATGGCAAATAAGGATTTATAAAATCGACCTGTTTAATTAAAATTAAGACTTCATTGAATTGAGTTAAGTTGGGAAAGGGGTTACGATCAAATTAGTCATGGGTTCTTCCCATATAATTAAAAATTAAGACTTATTTGAATTGAGTCAGGTTGGGAAAAGGGTTACAACTAGGCTTATGGGTTCATCCCATGTAGACAATAAATAAATAAGAAAAAGGAAAAAGAGAAAAAAAATAGTTGAGTTGAGTATTCATGACACAAAATCTTAACCGAAAAGGCCAAGAAAGGTTTTATTATTCGAGGGCCCATTAAGGAAAACTCTTGTTATTTTCCATTTAGTACAACAAATTTCAATTGACTCATATTGAAAATACATGCACAGAAATTTTGTCCAAAATTCGTGGGTTCTCTCGCAATGGCATAAATGCAGTCTAGCAATGGCATGTACGACCAATTCATTCTATAATGGGTAAATTTTGGGTGATCTCAATCCTAAATGCCCTCTTTATTTCAATGTCAAAATGGGTTAATGAAGAAAATGTCATCTAGATTGGATAGTAAAAATCCCAGCTGTGGGGTTATACCCATACCTAGGTTTAAATCTCATAAGTGCACCCCTCTTCATCAACCAATTCAGAAATAAATGTACGCACACTTTATGCATTTAGGTAATTCAATATATACATTTACCTTTCTTCTAACCTTTGGAAGATTGCATGTGATTTAAACATCAGATCAATTGTTATAAGACCATTAACTAGAATCGGTCACCCAAAATAAGATCTGGGAAGGGTGTGTTGAATACAATCCTAACTTTTGATATTGTATGAAGTGTCTGCTCTTAAATTCTAAATCTATGCATTCGCGCTCAATAAATAGCAAAGAGTACTTAACCATTGCACTACACAATGACCCCTAATATTAGATCAATTACTGGCCCATTAATTAAAATTTTAATTTATAATTGAAATGAGTGCCGTCTTCCCTCTATTGATGGTTTCGGGTAAGAAATATAATATACATACAATCATGCTATATATCTGTGGAGATTTGTGATATAGATCGAGTACCACGTTGACATACTTTATCATCCAACGTGAATGGAGTTTTCCATAACTTAGGGCACATCAAGTATCTTTCCAAGATTTGTTCTCTAGTCTAGTATTCTAAACGTGCAACAAACCATGTCATTGTCATTTCTAGCTGTAATTGCACCTAGCTATAATAAATAATTTAATATATGTTACAATTATTTATAAGTTTGAAATCGGCAACCTAATAATGTTACACACAATTCCTGATTAGGATTATAATTCACATCATGACAGCTAGAGAAGATTTTCCTTTTGATTTTTTCTGATTTTTTAACCCTTTTCCCCTGAGCTTTAATCTGCACTAGAGGAAAGTTCGAAGAGCATCCTTTCCTGCTACCCAACTTAATTACCTTTCTGAAACCAAATAATATATCTCACTAGTGAGCTAGAGAAATTAGCAAAGTGTAACGGAAAGATATGCTTGCCAGACACCAGTTAGGACTAATAGTCCAGGTGTTATACGATCTCATGGGACAGTGGTCTCGTAAGGGAAGTGGGATTAGTCTGGCTCAGATAACTCGAACACCTTGTTAGCTGGCAAAAAAAAAAAAAACGGAAGGGTATGTGGGTTGAAAGGAATTTATTTTGACAATAAATTTTAGGATTTATTTGAAAATTTTAAAAAATGAATCGAATTAGACTATTCTCTTTCTATTATCTAGGTTTTAAATAAACCAACTATAAGTTGGTTAGAAAAGAAGAACCATGTTTATTTCTTATTTTTCTACAAGGATTAACAATTTTTTTTAAAAAAAAAGAATTACTAAATAGTAGTAAAATAAAACTGGTCCATCTAAAATAGTAGTAAAATAAAATCCCTCCCTCCCTCTCTCTCTCTCCAAATACGTGGGGTAGCTATCCCAATAGCATCACTCAGACTCACAAAAACTCATCTTTGGTCTATCAAATTCTTGGTGGAAATCATCAACTTTGTAATGTTTTTATTTCTTTTTTGGTACACAACTTTAATTATAATGTTTTAATAATGGCTCACGCTTCTTAATGAGTTTGGATTTGCTGTTAATTTACCAGATGATCAATACATGTTGATTACCGTTGGATGGCAGACATGTGTGCAAAAAAAAAAATCCAATAGCTCACATAAGAAAGGTCAAAATCTAGTGTGTTTTGGATCAACTATTAGATCCATGGACCTTTAATTCTTATGTAAATCATTGGATCTCATTTTTTGCACACATGTCGGCTATCCAACGGTGATTAACACTTGTTCATCACATGTCATATTAACAGTAAATTCAAACTTAATTTAATGAAAAAAATAATAATTTTGTTATGCCAGCGATGATAGGTAGATTTAGTAATTGATCTATTCCGATTCTAATAGGATAATAGCTAGCTAGTAATTAGAGTGTGGTGCCTCTCATCTTTTTCAACAGCTGTCCTATGTAAGCTGACCATTGACAGCTGGCAGCTTGACAGCCAAATTTTCATATTTGTTAAATGGTTGCTTACGTTATAGATGAATATTAGAAACCGTGAAGAAAAGAAAAAAAAATATTGAAAATTACATATAAATAAATTAATTAGGGTTAGTCCAGTTGGATAGACACATATCTTCAGGGCCGGCCCTGAGATTTTGGGTGCCCTAGCCGGGCTCCTAAAATGTTGCCCCTAATACATATCAACTAAAAAAAAGGGTTAAATGCATTTTAATACCGTCAACTTTTGGGTCAGTTTCAATGTGGGTCATCAACTTTATATTGATTCAATTTAGTGCCATCAATTTTTTGGTCAGTTTCAATGTGGGCCACGAACTTTACATTGACTCAATTTAACACCAAAATAAAAAGTTTGGTTTTAATGTAGGCCATCCATAAAAACTAACGGAACCCTCACATGATGTCCTACGTTGCAATGACCAAGTATGACATGACAAATGAGCCATATTTTCCCTCCAAAATGTCAACGTGTGCTGAGCACATGATCAACAGCCCACTTAATGTTTTCTCATAAATATTTTTTTTATTTTCTTATAAATATTAAAATATTTATTAAACTAAATAAGTAATTTTTGTTGTATATTAAAAGTATTAAAATATTAAATAAATTATTTTTAAATATTGTTATTAAGAATTTTTAATTATTTTATAACTATTAAAGTAATAAAAAATGTTTTTTATTTTTAATTGATGTGACAATTTTAGATATGAAGAGATGAGTGGGAGACATGATGTGATAATACATAAAGTTTGGGATTGAGAATTATATCTAAAATTGCAGATTCTGTTATAATATGCAAATAATAAATTTTATGTAAAATTAGAGATTATGTATTACATAATTTTTATAATAAAAATTAGAGAGGGGATATAAAATGACTGGCATTAAAGGCTTATATGACGTGTTGGGGATTGAAGATTATTCAAATTTTAGGGGATTCTTCAAAAAATTGGGGATTGTAAATTTACCTATTTTTGGGGATTATGTGTAAAATTTGAGATTATGTATAAAATTAAAAGTCAAATTTAATTTTCTGACTGTTAGAATGGCAATCTCAACCAAAAAATAAGTAATAGGTTCATTTAATTTGGTACTAAATTGAGTCAATGTAAAATTCGTGGCCCACATTGAAACTGACCCAAAAGTTGATGGTACTAAAATGCATTTAACCCTAAAAAAAAAGTGTGTAAAATTTTAGTTATTTATCCTTAATTTCTCATGAGCTAAATGTACAACAATCAATTCATAAAGCGCGTTCTCAATCGGCTCACTTCAAACCTCATATCACTCAGTCACCATTATATATATATAAGAAGCTAAAACCTATAACAGTCAAATCAGAAAAAAAAAAAAAAAAATGCTTTCTACAGGCTTACCCCGAACCTCCTATCATAATTACAAATATAATTAAACTAATAAAGAAGACTTACAACAATCGATTCACAAGGAAGGTTTTCAATAGGCTCATCCTGAACCTCATATCATCATTACAAATACAACAATTCTTTTTTTTCATCCTTTTTGTCATCTCTCGTGCATTTGAAATGAATATAATTCAACTATATTTTCCATAAATGTGTTAAACCTACATAGAACAATGATACCAAGAAATTAACAAAAATTATATTCTAAAAAAAAATGTAACCAAAAAAAATAGATGCCAAATAGTAGAACATATATAGTATATTGGGGTTTGGCCCTTTGAACTGTCATTAAATAAAAATTAGTTGTCTAAGTATTATATCACTACTAGGACCAAATTTAATGCCCCTACATTTTACTAAAAAAATGGATGCCCAAGGCGGTTGCCTATTAGGCCTGCCCTTAGTGTCGGCTTTGCATATCTCTCATTTAAGAGGTCATGTATTTAATTCTCTCCTTTGACGAATTTGTGGTGGATTTATATCCCGGCCCACAAGTATACCATATGTCCAAAAAGAATAATATTACAAATAGATTCTTTAGCACTTTAAAAGCTGTTTCTTTTTATTTTCTTAACTCTTTTTTTAGATATTGGTAAGAATGACAAAAAAAAAAAACACTTTAAACTAAACATTAAAAATAATAATAATAAATACTTATTTGAATTATTTAATTTTCTCTATGTTTTCTGAGAGCCAAGCAGAACCCTAATGCATGGGGATTTCTTTCATTTTCCTTGAGATTTTTGTCATCCATTTGACAAAATATAAGGATCGGTGTAATTAGTTTGGTTCACTCAACATTAGAAGTCTTAGGTCGATCGACCTGAGCATTTTGCTGTTGTATTCCTAATTTGTTGGAGATGTGGTCCATGTTGGTCGGCATAAATGACCCATGCATGTGGGTATGGCTTGTGATTTGTTCACATGCAAAGTTGTCAAGATTAATGGTGCTGGAAAGACAAATCATAAACGTGCACGGCTTGATGACTAGCCAAAACAGAGGAAGAGAACAAGGGTGTGAGTTTTGAGAATTGACAAAGCATCGATCAAAGCTAATACTGATAGAATTGGAATGAAAACGAAACCAGAAAAAGGACCACAATCCCCACCCAAAATGAAAGATGGGAAAATCTAACAAGACAAGAGATTAAAAGCTAAGCTGCACAATGCCAAGAGGTTCAAGTTTTGGAAGACAGGGAAAGAAAACGAAATAGAAGGATCAAAGAGCATGTGTTAGGCGTCAATGTGGTCCTAAAATAATATAAAGGCATGTAAAAAAGTTGGACAGTCTCATTTTTTACTATTCATCAAATAAAAAATAACAATTCTATTCAACCACCCTCTTTAACCTCCATTTTTTTTTCCTCACTGGTGTGTTTTAGCAACTTAGAACAGATATTTAGAAAAACGGATCGTTATATTAGATGTTCTATTTATATGTATATATTATGCATGCAAAAATTTGGATTTGATCAAACGGTCGGTTTTTCAAAAAATAGACTAAAATATTTTTTCATAAATTTTTATTATATTTTATAATTTTTCTCAAAACTATGAAAAACTGACTGTTGGATCAATATGATTTTTTGCATACATGATATATGTAATTGGAACACCTAATCCAACGGTTGATTTTTCAAAATACTTATCTCAAGTTGAACATACATTCAAAGGAGAAAAAAAAAAGACTAAAAAGGAGATTGAATGAATTTTTCCAATTAAAAAAAAAAAAAAAACTGTGTCACATGAAAAGGACTAGTTGCCATGTATGGCCGGGGCACACTAATTAATTCAAATTTTAATAGTTGAATAATATTAAAACATTTGATTTCAATCACTTCAGCAAATTCATTCTTGTTGTGTGGTCTAATAATTCACTTTTTTAGGTAAAAAATATTTTGTGTAATTTTTAAGTTATAAACTCTTGACTATGGGTTACCTTACTTTTGAGCAGGAGGGTATACATTTATTATTATCCCATTATTTATATAACAATGACATTATATATATATATATATATATACAGAGGTGCTGTTATAAGGTGCACCTGATGCAAGATGCATCAGGTGCCCTCCTCTACAGCCATCTGTGATTAAAATTTTAAAAAATTGACCGTTGAATTAGATACCCCTATAATGTATGTCATGTCTGCCAAAAATCACATTGATCCAACGGTTGGTTGGTTTCTAAGAAAACTGACTGCTAAAAAACTATGACTTTTTTGTTCTTTAAAATGTTATCATTTTTTAGCAGTCAGTTTTCTCATAAACCAACCGTTAGATCACTGTGATTTTTGGCAGACATGACATGCATTATATGGGTATTTAATCCAACTGTCAGTTTTTAAAAATATTCATCACAGGTGGCTGTAGAGGAGGGCACCTAATGCAACATGCATCAGGTGCACCTGATATTAGCAAGTCTGTATATATATATATATATATTATTCGCCCTAATTGGCATATGATGTGTCACTCACATCAATTAAAGTAAAATATTTTTAAGATCACAAATTCTACACATAAGACAAGTGGTCAAAAGTGAATGAAATATGTGGATGAAGCAGCATTTTTCTTATTTACATGATGGAAGCCTTTGCCATACTTCAGTCCCATAATTTTTTCCTTCTTATTAAATAGTTCTCTAGATAAAATTTGGTGATTTGAAATTGAATGTTATTGCTTTTATATATATATATATATATATATATATATATATATATATATTTTATGCTTGATTATTATTTCCACATTCCTAATTTCTATCACACATAAAAGGAGCTGTTTAAGCCTTTACGATAATGTCTTTCTTTTCCCCCAACAAAAGTCCAATTTGCATATTACAATGAAAGCTATATGTCATCATATATAGAAATTAAAAGACTTATTAAACTACCAAAAATATAAGAGTTTCTGACTCTTTAATTTACAAGTGATAAGGTCTAAGGCCATACTTGATACTACAAAGGACTTAGCCTAGACTTTTAACAAATGGCACTAAGGTCCACGTAAAGGACCTTCTTGGGCCTTTTATAGTACTGTCGTTTCTTAATTTGATTGATTATAGGAGAAATTACAGTTTGATTCGTGTATTATTGATCAAAAATACTTTACACTCCTCTATTTTCAGTTGTAACATATCGATCCATGTAAGATTGATTTATGACATTTTGCGCTCTTCTGTCATACTGAAAAAGGTATAAAAAAAAATCATAACTGGGTAAGTCTTGGGGCACAGAGTGCTAGCTAAGAACTCTCCAATGATCAAATTAGGAAAGGGAATTAGTTGAGTAGCCTGCTATTAGAATTTTAGGATTAATTATGGGTCTTTATATACCTTTTGGGCTGAGTCGATCTTGACTAGTTGGGGCTCATATGACCACATGTCACTTGATCATTGGTAGGGATTTTTTTTTTTCCTTCATATGGCCAATGTTGTTAATTAAAATTAAAATCATGGGATCACTAGCTCTCCTGCATATAATGCTTCTTATATCAATCTTCTTAATTAGTAATATTAATCCCTAATCCATTATCTCTCTTTCTTTGATTTATTTCTCTCTCTAATATATGAATTGTGATTCAGCTTACCCTGTGTCCTTGGTTGGTTTGTACCTTAATGAGATTACACGTGAGATCATGCAGGTGCACATGTACATATATCCAAATTAAAGAAGAGTAGTGCATGCATGGAAACCCTCAATCTCAAAACATATATATATCTGCCAATATCAACCCTAGCCTGCCATATGTATATATATATATATATATATTAAATACTAGCTAGGAAAAGAGAGAACTCTCACAATAATATTATTAATAATCAGAAACCAAGTATATCCTAAATTGACCAAACCAAAAAATAATTAGGGCCTAATTGAGAAAAAGGAAAATTTGCTAAAAATAAAAAATTACAAAATAATGACATAAACTAGTAATTTAGAACTCAAGAATAGTGACTTGTATAGATAAAAAGGAAATGAACAACCTTATTATAAAAAAAAATAAAAATAAAAAATAAAAATAAAAGTAAAAATATGTTTTTAATTAGCAGTTGAGATAGCAAACAAAGTTACGCAGTGAGCATTAATCGTCTCTACATTTTCAATCGACTTACTAAATTTCACGGAATTCTAACATCGTCTGATAAATTCAAAAACGATCGTTGGATTTGATCATAAATAAAACACTAAAATTAAGAATTTTTTCTGATATTTCAATGACTCCAAAAGCTAGAGAAAGAGAGAGGCGGCACGTTCAGAAATTGATTGTTCCCTGCATGTTGTCGTCTTTATCATTTGAGATCTAGTTCACCTCGTGACTCACAACTTCATACATATGGTGGGTTCATACATATGGTGGGTTATAGTGTGTGTATATATACATAGAGAGAGAGATGTGCTATGGTTAGGTGCACCTCTTGTGGAGCTACTTGTAATGCAAATTTTGAAAAATTGACCGTTAGATTAGATACCCCTATAATGTATGTCATGTCTGCCAAAATCATAATAATCCAAAGGTTGGCTTCTGAGAAAACTGATTGTTAAAAAATGATAATATTTTTAATAATAAAAAATTCACAGTTTTTCAAAGTTACATTTTTGAAAAACCAACCGATGGATCACTGTGATTTTTGACAGACATGACATACATTACAGGAGTATCTAATCCAACGGTCAGTTTTTCAAAAAATTTACCGCAAGTGGCTCTACAAGTTTGCATCAGGTGCACCTGATATTAGAAATTATATATATATATATAGAGAGAGAGAGAGAGAGAGAGAAATGATCCATTGGGGTCCAAATCCCATTTGGATAAATATGGTCCACTCCTCATTGGAATAGTTGGGACATGTATTTTGAAAATTCGACCGTTGGATTAGATACTCTTGTTACATATGTCATGTCTACCAAAAAACACAGTGATCCAACGGTTGGTTCATGAGAAAACTATTTGTGAAAAAAATTAACACTTAAAGAACGATAAAATGTCAGTTTTTTTTCACAATCAGTTTTCTCAAAAACCAACCGTTGGATCACTGTGATTTTTTGCAGACATGACATACGTAATAGGAATATCTAATCCAACGGTCGATTTTTCAAAATACATGCCCCAACTATCCCAATGAGAAGTGGACCGTATTTATCCAAATGGGATCTGGACCCCAATAAATCATTTGTGTGTGTGTGTGTGTGTGTGTGTGTGTGTGTGTGTATATATATATGGGCCACGCTCTCCTCCTTAAACCTTATTTTGACTCTTAGATTTATATCTCATTTTCAAAATACTACATGCAACTGTTAGTTTTTGAAAAATATATTATATTTTTATTAATTAAAAATATTACAGTTTTTTATAGTGATATTTCTTAAAATCTAACCATTAAATCAATATAATTTTTGACATATATGACGATATGCATAATAAAGGTATTAAATCCATTTTCAGTTCACCAAAATATTTGTCATAAATAATATTTTAAAAATGAAATATAAACATAGGTATCAAAATAATATTTTAATACACACACGTACGTATTGTAACCCCACCGACAGTAGTGAGATAGCAATTTGAAAGTACAAGAGCTAGCAATTTAAAGGAATAAGGATAAAGAGAATTAATGCAAGAAAGAAAGAACAAGTTTCATTTGTTGAAATGCCAGCTTAATGACATTAATTATTTAGTATGGATAATTAACATCCATCTCTTGGGGTTAGTCGGCAGAAAATCACGCTTCATGATGGAATTGGAGATTTCAGTTTCGATTCGATCTCTCGAGTTTGTAATTACTCTTAAATCCTAGCCTCTTGGTGTGGGTACTTGGGAAAAGGCCGAAGAAAACTAGTCTAACTAAAAGAAGTATGGATAAAAAAGATCGATGTGTCAACCTTTGCCACTAACAACACGAGCAATTTTTTTTTTTTTTTTTTTTTGGTTTTAATACCAGCAATAATAATTAAACTCATATTCGATCATGATCAGCTCAATCTTCCAAATGCTTTTTCGACCTTTCTCCTTTAATTTTAAGATCAATAATAGTCCCAAATTCAAGAAGCAATTCCAGTGGAATAAGAGCTTCTTGTCAATGGCTTTCTATCTCTAGCTGTCTAGGTTTGGAAGCATCTAAAACCCCAATCACAAAAAGTAGAGGTCAGTTGTATATATGATGAATTATTTTTCAATGTTCAATTCTATAAAGGGGCAGTCATATCATTCTTTGGTACTCGATCTTCTTTCAACAGGATTATTGCAGGGAAGATACAAAACAAAAAAAAACAATTATTTGTACCACCTACGCTGCATGCACTACCCTAGCCTATCATTTAGTCTAATCTAGCTTTATGACATACAAAACCTTTCATCTTCTTCCACGGTGGATTCAAAAGAGGATCTAAATCGATCTAGATTGATGTAAAAAATAGTGATCCAACGGTGGATTCAAAGGTGGATCGAAAAATGAATGAGATGCATTTATGCAAAATATATATGATCCAAATTTGGATCCACTTTTGGATCGATCCTTTTTTGTTTTTTTGCAAAACACTTAAAAATGTAAGAAAATTTGTATTTGGTTTATGGAATCGAAGAGAGGGATAGAGAGGAATGAGGATCCTCTGCTTGGATTTGCTTAGTATTTGGGTGATGCATCATGATTTGGATCATCTGCATATCACCCAAGTGAAAAGTAGAACATTTAGATCATGACACATCATCCAAGTATATCAAAGTCCAAGTGAAGGATCTAAACTCGATAGAGAGATGAGGCAAAAATGAGTCCACCAACATTGAAGCACTTGGATCCAAAATAGTTATGCATTATTTAAAGGCCGGAGCTAAAAGCCTGAAATTGCATGCTCCCAATGCATTAGCTAGCCAAACATCCCTTTAAATTTTGGCTTAGAGGCACAAATTTAAGTTTATTCAAATTTAGCTAAACTTTTTGCTCCAATCATTTATCTAATCCAACGGTCGAGTTTTAAAAAAATACATCTTCCAGTGAAAGTATCCTTATGATAAGAGCATAAGAACATCCTTACTGGATTGGTTATATATATAATATATATATATATATATGACAGCTCAACAGCATCTCCAATTTTAAACTTGCCATTATTAAACTGGCATGGGAAGTGGGAAGGTCTGATTAAAATTATTGTGAAAGCTTAGCTAGAGAATAGAGAGGAGCCGAACTTTTGGAAGGACACTGCGGCAGTTTCATGGGCCGTTGGTTATTGTGGACCCTAATCGTAGGCCCGGACACGAGGTCCATGCAAAGATGGAAGTGAGAAAGAGGAGCCCACAAGTCACGTGGAGGGTAGGCTTATTGGCCACGTAGGAGACAACGAACGGCTGCCCATAAAATCTACCCTAATCCCCTCTCCACCAATCATCGGCCTCTCCCCACGTGGGAATTCTGTCCCCACCACACCGTGACATCAGCAGATTCACCTCCCCCACCCATCATTCCATCTTTTACACCGGAAATGTTAGTATAAGGTATCACCTCGCCTAAAATTGGTGAGTTGATTTCAGTAAGCCCAGTTTTAAATAAAATTTTTAAAAATTGACTGTTGAATTAAATATTTTTTTAATGTGTATTATATATATCAAAATTTATAGTTATCATACTCTCGATTTTTTGATAATATCAATATAAAAAATTATGATTTTTTATTCTTTAAAATATCACTATTTTTTTATAATAGAATATTTTAGAAATTAATTACTGGATCATTATCACTTTTGACATGACATATATACAGAAGACCCATCTAGTGTAAAGGTCGATTTTTCAAAATCTACCCTACTGAGATAACCCAACTTTGCATGAGATCCACCGTATACTAGCATTTCCTTTTCTACTCCCATCTCCGCTACTTTTATATATATATATATATATATATATATATATATATATATATATATATACACATACACATACAAATATTCTCACTAACCCTACCGGTATTCAATTGCATAGACTCTTGTTTTATTTTTTACGAATTGGCTTTGTTGATCTAGTTGCTTCTTTCTCTTTCTCGTGCTTTCCCTTTCTATTCATTTCCTTTCTCATTCTAGCTTCTGGTAAGAATCTTTTGTCTTCTAGCTAGCTCTTGAATCTCCACATAGTTACAGAGAGGAGATAGTAGCAGCAGAGGGATCATGGGAGACTCTTCTTCCGCTTCATACATCCGCCTGGTAAGTACAAAACTTTTTTTTATGATCATCACTCTCTCTCTCTCTCTCTCTCTCTGTCTCTCTCCTATCTTTAATTTAGTGGTGAGGAGGTGATGGGTGTGATATATATGCAGGTGCAGCACCTGATAGAGGAGTGCATACTTTTCAACATGAACAAAGAGGAGTGCATGGAAGCCCTCTCCAAGCATGCAAACATCAAACCAGTCATCACTTCCACAGGTCAGTCACCTTTTACTAATCATTACAGCTCTCGATCCAATTCACTTTTATATATATATTTAAATGATATGTATTTAAACAGAGCAAGTATAGAAAAATTGAAGAGTCATTAAAAAGGAAAGGTTATTTATGTATGTGTGGTGCATATATGTTGCAGTGTGGAAGGAGTTAGAGAAGGAGAACAAGGAGTTCTTTGAAGGGTACACAAAGAAGAGAGAAGAAAGAGCTTCTGAAATGGAGAAAAGGCAAAGGATCTCACAGATTATCTCTGATTCTTCCCAAAGTACTGATACAGAAGAGTAATTGGATTGAAGGGTATTTAATTAATTTACCAGTAGTTATTATTCCTATTTCCTAGGTATGTATAATAATGCATCAGTCCCACTCACGCTCACCAGTCACCACCTACATACAATAAGGAAGCTAGGCCTAGGTGGATCGAAGGAGAGACGACAATAATGGAATGGAAAACGTCGTCGTAGCCGTTTGGAGTGAGCCATTCAAGTCACACAGAGTTCGGAAGCGTGACGGTACTGTTCAACAGTGTGGCTAGGGCACTGCATGATGTTATGACACGTTCTATGCACGTGGCGCCGCCCTGTCTTCTCCACTGCTCGCGTGTTCCCTACACTCTGTCTCTCTCTCTGGCTCTCTCTGTCTCTCTCTGTATTCTTCGGTTCTCTAGAATTTTAATAATTTTCTCAGGGAAATTACACTTTCACCTGAAATCATGTTTCCATTTTCTCGTGTGGTTTCCATTGTAATATGTGTCTGTGAAATATTGGATTATATTAAAAAAAAAAAAAATTCCGAGTTAGTCAGGAGAAAAAATAATTTTAAATTTATTATTTTTTTATAAAGTATATATTTATCATAAACTATTAATGTATTTATAAGTTTATTTTATAAAATTTAATGACTTTTCTTAATTTATTTTAATTTTAATGAATTATTATAATAAATAAAATATATTGAAAAAAAATTATGAAACTTCATCGATATGCTTATAAACATATCAGCAGTTTATGATATATATTGTATAAAAAATTAACAAATTTAACATTTTTTTTTCTAAATTAACAAATGATTAACTAACAAAATGAGGTAATTTAATACTGACACATTGTTCAATCGAAATCACGAGATAATGTAAAAACATTAAAAAAATGTAATTTTTTCAATTATTTTTTATAATTTTGTTATGTATTTTTATTTTTTAAATAGAATAAATGAAAGTAAGGAAAGTGGACCATGTGGAATTTCAAAGCTTGTCGCAATCCCACGCTTTTTGGCTTTGTTGGAGGAGTATGAGAGATGGATGTCAACAGTTTTTGTTACATGAGATGGTAAGTGTATGGTGGGGAAGCCACTATATATATTTACATTGGCAAATAATCCCATTAAAATCTTACCAAACTTTTGATGTGGTCACATGGGTAATAAATAAACTTAAGCGTGGTAGTTTTGATTAATTTGCCTCTTTCCTTTTGGAGTCTATTTGAACGAACGTATGACTTAACCCCTTTTGAGTAAAAGTATATTTGGATTTAAGATCTCTCTTTTAATAATAATTTATTTATGCTCACGGATTTTTTTTTACGGTGTAAATTTATTTTTGCTTTCTTTTTTT
>JAESVK010000214.1:1283166-1305091 GCA_017140935.1 Hamamelis virginiana
TAGATGCTTACTTTAGCTTAAAGTAAGGTGATCCTCATAAGAGAATTTCTATATATATATATATATATATATATATATATATCCAATAACATACACTGATGATTGAACAAATTCTTCCATGTGTCATTGGGGAATAGATTCAATAGAAGAAATCACATCCTGTGTTGCATTTTGGGCTCCATTCGTGGCATCATGTTGGCTGCATATGGTCGGGCCTGGCATAGGATACTGGAGATTTGTTGAAAAGGTTGACTAGGCCCATCTACTTTTGGCCCTTTATTAAATGGAATCAGATGGTGAAGACAGGAGACTATGGGTCCGATTGGGTGGGCTTATGCTTATGCTTTCATATGCTTTTAAAAAAAACTATGATTTTAATTGATCTAGTGTCTATATACACACACACACACACACATAGGGAAGCCACAAGAATGAAATTTTGAAAAACTTATCATTGGATTAGATAATCTTCTTATGAATGTCATGTCTGCCAAAAATCACAGTGATCCGATAATCGGTTTTCAAAATACAGTCCGTGAAACGCTTTGACAGTATTTACCATTGGATGTTGTCAAAATTGTTTAAATATTTGTATTTTAAAAATCAACCGTTGGATTACTGTGATTTTTGGCAGATATGACATACATATAAAGATTATCTAATCTAACGGTCGATTTTTCAAAAATTTATCTCCCAGCGAAACTGTCATTAAGATAAAAGCGTAAGGACGTTCTTACAGGATTGGTTATATATATACATACTATCCAAGTGTTTTTTTTTTTTAGAAGCATGATGTCACCGGTTAAAAAAAAAAAAGAAAGAAAAAAAAAAAAGAAACGCACTTCAGGTGCTTATGCTTTAATTTTCAAGCAGATCCCATGATAACAATATAACATAACTGAGAACAGCGGTGCTACTAGTCCTATGCAACATTACCGCATTTAAATCTCGTCTGGCATGTCTTTGTGCCACATCAGCAACTCAGTGAAAACTCTTAACTCAGTGAAAACACTCTCAAACATATTGAAAATGCTACCAACTCAATTAAAAGACAGTGAAAACACTAACATAATCAAAAGACAATGAAAACACTAAAAAAAATAGACAGTGAAAACACTTCCAACACAATGAAAAACACTCCCAGCACAATTAAAAGACAGTAAAAACACTAAAAAAATAGACAGTGAAAACACTCCCAACTCGGTGAAAAACACTTCCAACACAGTTAAAAGACAATAAAAACAATCAAAATGCTTTGAAAACTCAGGAAAAAAAAAAGGATAGTGAAAACACTAAAAAAAAACTCAGTGAAAACCAAAAATATTTTTTTTACCGTTTTTTTAACTCAGTGAAAACCCTTCAGTGCAGCTACGCACGACCATAGCTTGATCTCTGGTAAGTCATCTCATTCCTTCAATTGCACACGAACCTCAGTCCTTATAGGGGTGATAAGCTGAGACGGATCAAAGCTTCTGCCTAGTTGCCTTTACTTCTTGAGGTGTTGTTCAGCATAGCCATGGCAATCCTGTTCATATCCTTCCAGCGTAAGTCATATCCTTGATATGTTGTTCAGCATAGCCACGGTAATCCTGCATGGGTGAGAGATAGAGAGAGGGAGAGAGAGAGAGAGAGGGTTGATTTGATGGGGCGAAAATAAAGAGGGTGAAAGAGAGAGATAGAGATAGAGAGAGAGAGAGAGGGGGTCGATTTGATGGGGGTAGAGGCATTAATTGCTGTTTTTTTTTTTTATATATAATTCCAAGTCTCTCTCTCTCGGTTTGGTTATGATGATGGGTAAATGCGCATATAAGACATGATTTTCAACAGGAAAGTTGGACGGGATCTTCAGCATTTCCTCCCTCCATTACCATCGGGCCTAATCGTTGTGTCAAGGATGGATTGGGGTTTGCGTAGTCTATAAAAATTAAAGAAAAAAAATTGAAAAAGAATAAAATAAAAGAAAAATAAAATGTGTTATTTCGATTATGAAATAGAGATTGTTGAGATGTCTGATGTCCCTTGTCAAATGACAATACTATGCATGTCTTTAAATTCATGTAATATTATTATCTAAAATAGAAGAAGATTTCTTTAATACCTATTCTCTAAGGAACAATAAATAAAAATAAAAAATTATTCAGACCCTTTATAATTTAAATTTCGTACCATAAGATTCAACATCCTTTAAGATTTATCGTGAAATCCTTCCAGAACATTTCAAAGTCAACCATTTTTTTATATATTGACAGATTTACCTTTATTTGATAAGATTACATTTGTTGTAGTTTCATTTTAAAGTTTGTAACTATATGTAGTTTCATTTTAAAATTTAAATTTATCTGTTTAAATTTATTGAAAATCAAATTAGATGCATACAATACATCTTATATAAATTTACTTGTTTAAAGATGTACGGCAATATACGCATCCAACATGTATATACGAATTAAGTAAATTTTCTTGTTTGAAAATCAAATTTAATGCATACAATACAGTTTATATAAATATACTTGTTTGAAGATATATGACAATATATGCATCCACCATGTGTATAGAGTTATGTAAATTTACTTGTTTGAAAACCATACTAGATGCATACAATATATAAATTTACTTGTTTGAAAATATATGGCAATTAATACAATTTTAGTTTTTATTTTTTTTTGCAAAAACTAATTTTGGAAAAAATTCAAAATCATGATATATAAATGAAAATAAATCAGAGGTTTGGAAATAAAAAAGAAAATAAATTCAAAACCATGATGTATAACTAGTGTTCCATTTATTATTTTGTACAAATAAAAAAGAAAAGAGAGGGAGATGGTTTAATTCTCAAGTCTATCGGGCCCGGCTCAAATTGTCGGCCAGCTTTACTGGCCTTTGAATATTGGGGACAACCGGCTGAAAGTTCAAACCGGCCGGTCTTCTTAAGCCGCTTACTCACAGGTTTCATTTGAACTTCGCCTTCCCCCTCCTGCAGAGTTCCACTGGCTTCCACTATCATCGGGGTTTTAGACATCTCTCTCTCTTTTGTCTTTCTCTCTCCTCAAAACTATGGAGTCCCTCACTAATCTCCATCACCGCCAACAACCTCTGCACCTCTCACTTCATCACAACCGTCCATCATTTTCAAGACCCATCTCTTCAATCTCCTTCAAAACCCTACCAGCACCGTCACCACCATTATCCACCAAATCATCATCAACATTCAAATTTTCATCTATCCAAGCCTTCTCCTCCTCTTCATCGGAACCCCTTCCTCAAAACCCTAAAAACCCTAAACCCCTATTCTTTGAAACCCTAAAACCCCTCTCATCAGCCATCATCAAAACCACCTGCATCTCCATCGCCGCTGCCGCAATTTTCTTCACACGCTTAACCCACAAGCCCCTTGCCGTCATCGCAGCGCCCATTGCACCATCCAATGTCGAACCCGCTAAAGAATCGACAAACAGTGTTACCGATGAAGAGAGAGAAAGAACCCTTGAAGAGTACTTGAATTCTCACCCTGACGATGTTCAAACCCTTCGATCGCTCATGGAGGTCAAGATCAAGAACCGTAAGCTACAAGAAGCGATCGAAGTTTTAGACCGTTTGATTCAAATTGAACCCAATGATTGCGAGTGGCCCTTGTTGAAAGCCCACATTCACAGCTACAGTGGAGAGTCCGAATTGGCGAAATTAGAATTTGAAGGGATACTTGCAAAAGACCCTCTTCGCGTTGAGGCATATCATGGACTTGTAATGGCTGTTTCGCAGTCTGAATCGGGTGAAGAATTGAAGGATGTGATGAAGAAGATTGAGGTGGCAATGGAGAGGTGCAAGAGGGAGAAGAAGAAGGAGGACTTGAGGGATTTTAAACTCTTGATTGCACAAATTAGGGTCATTGAGGGGAATTATACTGATGCTTTGAAAGTTTATCAGGATCTTGTGAAGGAAGAACCAAGGGACTTTCGGCCGTATTTATGTCAAGGGATTATATATACTTTGTTGAGGAAGAAAGATGAGGCAGAGAAACAGTTTCAGAAGTATCGAAGGCTTGTTCCAAAGGAACACCCTTATGCGCGGTATTTCGATGATAACATGATCGCGACAAAGGTTTTCTCTCAAAAGGTGGAAAGCGAGAGAGCGGGTTCCAAGAGCTGAGAGAAATGGTTGTAGCATGGTAGTGCTGGTTCTTGTGTAGGAAGGTTTTTTTTATCCCTTAACTTATGTTTTTTTTTTTTGTTTTTGTTTCTGTTTTATGTTTTGGATAGTGGTTTCTTTTTGAAATTGTAGGTTAGTAGGTTAATTTCAAGTAAACCACATAGAGGCTCTGAGAAAATTGAATGTTTGTTTGGTTCTCAAAATTTTCGTAGGAGGATATATATATAGCAGTTATGTTGGTGCAGAAGCGGTCGCTTTTATGTTTTATCTGTATGCCATTTTGTAGGTTATATGGGTCAAATATCATAGGATCTAATCAATTTTTCTCTTCATAATCTAACCAAGGACCATTACGAACTTATTGAGGTGGCTCGATAGTAGCTGTAGACTTGCACTTTGGCTTTGCTCTACCATGGGGATTTGATTATGAAAACCAGACCTTGAGCTTTAGTACTCTTTTTGGGTTCTCAATTATGTGTAGTTACTTAGGGATTGTTCCAGTTAACATTTTGGAAGTTCTTATACAGCGTTCGAGAGAAAAGTTGCATTTGGCTTTAGCTGTTGAAAGCAAGAATAGTACTTTCAAGAGGCTAACCAAACAATACCCAAGAATAGCTTATTAAATTTGTTTGATCTACTTTGAATATGGAGATCCTTTGAGTATGTTAATTCTTGTTTAAAGTTGGATACGACCAACTTGTCTCATGGTTTATCAAGGATGCTTAACTCAAGAGGGGAAGAAAATACTGTTTGCGGATGACATCAGTTTGTTCTTTTTAGTTGATAGCATATAGTTGGGTAGATTCTTAATATGCTAATTTGCCTCGATATATTGTCTGCGAGACCTTCCTCTACTAAGTTGCGTGTTTCAGGTTGCCTCAATATGCAGCTTGTTAGGACCCTTAAACTACCATGTTGGCTTGTTATATGACTTGGGTGGTCCTTCCTCTAGTATGTTGCCTTGGTTTAGGTTGCTTCGATATGCAATCCTACAAGACCTTAAACAACCATATCCCTTCATATATTGTTTAAGAGGGCCTTCCTCTGCTATGTTTGCTCAATATATAGTTTAGTGCATTCCTAAACTTCGAGGTCTACTTGATATATGGTTTTGAAGGTCTTTCCTCTGGAATGTTGCCTCAATTCATGTTTATCTTTAAATGTGGTCTTATGGAACAATAAGCCACCACATAACCTCCATACATTGTTATGGAAGAACTTCCTATATTGTGTGCTTTAATTTGTGGTCTGATAGAACCTTAAACCACCATGTTACTTTGCTATGTTATTTGGGTAGGACCTCCCTCCATTACGTTGCCTTAATTGAGTTAATTCACGGTTCCTTCAAGATGAGGTTTAGTAGGATCCTTTACTATATTAACTCAATTTATGTTTGATATGGAGTCATGTAAGACCTTAGCCTGCCACATTATCTTGATATACGGTTTTAGATTTGAATTTTTATTATGTTGCTTCGATATGCAGTTCTATAGGACCTTAAACTACCAATTTTTCTTGATTTATGGTTTGTAAAGACCCCTGTCTCTTTAGGCAGTTGGCTTAATGTGTAGTTTGATAGGACTATTAATACAGAGTATCCTTAAATATATGGTTTGATATCCTCGATTTATATGGCCCTTGATTTGTGGTCTAGTAGGACCTTAAAACTAAAACATTCCCTCAATATATTGCTGTAGAGGGACCTTCCTATACAATATTGCCTCGTTATGTAGTTCAATAGAATCTTTAACTATCATGTTACGCCAAGCCGCCAATATACTGTTTGGGATGATTAGTTGTTATGTTGCTTTGATTTATTGTTGCCTTGTCACGTGGTTTGGTAGGAACTTTAATTACGACATTGACTTGATGTATTGTTTTGGGGACATTTCCTTCACTGTGTTATCTTGATATGTAGCCTCGTATGATCTTAACTACTACGTTGACTCGATAATATTTTAAGAGGATCTTATTCTGTTACTTTTCTTCGATTTAAGGTTGTCCTGATATCTATTGTAGTAGTACCTTAACTATCACATTACCTAATTGTATGATTTAGGGTGATGTTTCTCCACTGCATTGCCTTGATATGCAGTGTTGTTGGAGCTTGAACCACCACATTGGTTTGGTTTATGGTTCTAGATGGCATTTCCTCTAGTATATTTTCCAAACCCAGTTTCCTCAATATGTGGTTTAGTAGGAGTTTAAACCTTTACGTTACTTCAATATATGTTTTGGGAGGTCCATCCTCCTCAATTCAAGGTTGACATGATATGTGGTTAGTTGGATCTTAGACTACCATGTATCCCCAATATATAATTTAGGAAGACCTTACTCTAGTATGCTACCTCAATCCATAGTTGTGTACTTGTGTGTCCGTGTATAGTATGGGTGTAAATTGAACTGCAAATTGAAACCGAATAAAAGTAAAGGAAACTTACATTTATTTCCTTCAATAAACAGGAATATTTACAAAAGCTTTAGCACTTGTTTACTGACTCAGACTCCCACTCTAACTAGATTCTCCACTAGTGGCTTTCGGTCAATGCCTAAACACAACTATCTTGGTTCCTTAAATAGAGGAAGTTTCAGAATCCAAAGGTGGACTTGAATTCTAATCGATCAATGGATGAGTCTGACAATGACATAACTCCATCCATTCTCTACCACATAGGTAAAGTACTTACATAATATTTATGGCTAGTACTTTACAAGTACATTGACTCTTTTACTTTTCAATTTATTGTACAATCAGACAAACTCTAGTCAACCACGTGACGCAAGCCTTCACGTCAAGCTTTAAAAGTTATAAACTTGCAATATAATAATACGAAAGTATAGTAAAGCCAACCACGTGGGGCTAGGGTTTATCTGATTGTACAATAAATTGTCAAAGAGTCAATGTACTTGTAAAGTACTAGTCAGAAATATTATATAAGTACTTTAGCTACGTAGCAAAGAAAGGATGGAGTTATTTCTTTGTCAGACTCTTACATTGATCAATTAGAATTCAAGTCCGCCTTTGGATTCAAGAACTTTGTCTATTTAAGAAACCAAGGTGGTTGTCTTTAGGCATCAACTGAAAGCCTCTAGTGTTGGAATCTAGTTCGAGTGAGAGTTTGAGGTTTCTTGAAGGATATAAATGTAAATATTTATATAAATGTAAGTTTAGGCATCGATTGTAAGCCTCTAGTGTAAATATTTATGTTTCTTGAAGGATAAATGTAATTTTCTTTTACTTTTATTCGGTTTCAATTTGCGTTTTTGTTTACACTCCTAATGTGTAGTTTGGTAAGATCTTAAACTTCTATGTTTTCTAAATATATGGTTTGGGAGGACCTTATATTCTGCTGCCAAGTTTTATAGTAGCCTCATTCCCTCTATATATGGTTTCGGCTGATCTTCCTAGTTCTACACTATGTTGTTACTTCAATATGTTACTAGGACCTTAATCTATGATGTTGCATCAATATATTATCTACCTCTATTCATAGTTTTCTCAATAAGCATTATCATTGGACTCTAAACTACCATGTTGCGCGATATATGGTTTTGGAGGACCTCTATATATTACATTGCTTAGATATGCAGTCCAATGACCTTAAACTATCATTTTTCCTTGATGTATGGTTTTGAATGGCCTTCTTGTATTATGTTTCTCTGAATTAGGGTTGCTACAATATGCGGTTTGATAAGACCTTAAACTTCCATGATGCCTTGAAATACTATGGTTAGGGAGAAATTTCCTCTACTGTGTCGCCTTAAGTCTATGGTTGGTTGTATTGTTCAATAGGACCTTTCTCTGCTATATCTCCTTATTCATGATTGCATTGATATGCGGTCTAGTATCCCCTTAATTACCATATTGCATTAGTATCTCTCTCTCTCTCTCTCTCTCTCTATATATATATATATATATATATATATATATATATTGGGGGGGGGGATGCTCTCCCCTTCTCCTCTACTATGTTGTCTCAATTCATGGTCGGCTCATTTTGCAGTCTGTTAGAACTAGAAAGCACTACATGGCATTGATATATGGTTTGGGAGGACCATACTTTACTATATTTCTTGAATTCATCGTTGTTCATATATGTAGTCTAGGATCTTAAACAACCATTTTGTATTAATATATGGTCATGTTGGAGCATAAGCTTTCATCATGTTTCAATAAATAGCTTCCTCTATTTAGTTTAATTTATTTTAAATTACTTTTGTAAACCTAAATGCTATCCTCGAGTAGGATCCAATTAAAAATTAACCTTCATGTTAACAATTTGGTGTGAACTTGAACTATTTTCCTTTCATGATACAACTTGGTCATGAGTTCAATTAGAATGCTACCATAACATGACCATTTTGTTGCATTGCATTGACATGTCTTTGGGCAAGATCTCAGATTGCCATCTCTCTTTGATGTGTGGTTTGATAGGACCGTACTTTACCTTGTTTCCTCAATTCATAGCTGTCTCAATATGTGGTTTAGTAAGCACTTGCACTATCATGTTGCCTCCCTACTTAAACCACAATGTTGCCTTGATTCAAAACTTTCTTTATTTTATTTGATGTCACTCGCTCTTTCCCTTTTACCGATGCCATGGAGTATAAAACAAAGGTTCCAAAAATTTAAATTGTAATCCACCCCCGCCCCCCCCGGGGGGGGGGGGGGGGGGGGGGGGGTCTGGTTTTGTTCAGCCCATTTCTTTAGTCTGCATTGTTTTAGTGCATGTACAACTTATATTTCTGTGCTTCAGCCCATTTCACTAGTCTATATTGTTTTAGTATACATACAACTTATATTGCTGCACTTTTTTTTGTACTTTTTCTTTCATAGTAATGTTCTAACTGTCTTTTTTCATCCTAAACTGGGTTTCTACTTAGAATCTCGTGTTCCATCCCAAGAATCTTGTTATTAAAAGATGTCGTGTTTAAAATTACAATGAAGGAGATGGTGTCCATCCCTAGATTCTGTTCACTGTTAGTCACTCTTTCAAGTACCTTTTGATGTCTATCCATGATGCATGTATCTAATGAAGACGTGACAGCTAGATCTAAGGGTGAAAACATGTTGCCAAATGTGATCGGTGGCTTCTTCATATAGCTTCACTCATCAGTTTTATACTTCCATGAAGCATGACACTGTTTTTTTTATAATCTTAATAACCTACTCTGTCATTGTGGGGGGTTGATTGATTTATTCTTAATTGGTGTTTTTTCCGGTTGAGAGCAAATATCCCTCTAGTTAGAGATCATGGTTTGTAAGAGTTTAATTACAAAATGTCTGTAGGACACTTTTATCTTGAATAGAATCTTTTGGCATTTCTAACTTTATCTCAAAACCTATTCTCTTCTCACTTCTATCCAAAATATCTATTAAAAAAAAAAAAACATATGCATTTGTTTGGGAAGTATGGTAAATTCCTCTTCCTAATTTACATACCATATGCAATTCTTTAGGATTTCTTGATACTCTATTATATTAGTCCATCCTCCAGTTATCTCTCTATCTTTCTGTTAGCATCTGGTGTGACCCTGTATTGAAAATCTCATGTATCATGCACAGTAAATTTGTATGAAAAGAAAGCTTTTAATAGCATAATACAATGTTGAGCTGTATATGATAAGGTTGTTATCTAGCCTTAATAGCACCCAGGAAATTTTCTTGTTTAGCCACTCTTTATGATTTAAATTTTTAGTACGATTAGAATTTACAGTTGCTCATGTTGAAACTTCCTCACTCTATTTCTTGTCATTATGGGCCTTTAAAGTCATAGCTGAGGTTTTCCTTTGTGCGGTACAGCTTGGTTTTCATGGTGAAATCTTTAAAAAAAAAAAAATTATCTTAAGGTAGAAGCAGCTTTGCAAATTGACTAAATATTGCAATAAAAAAATTACCTGGAAAGCCTCTATGGTTGAAGTAGATAATTAGTCCATCCTGCTTATGATTTTGATGCATCTTGTAGGCTGAAGTAGATCAATTATATTTATGCTGGCTAAATTACTCTCTTTTTTTTTTTTTAGGGCCCGTTTGTATTAGCTTTTCTTAGAATTACTTTTGGGGTTCAAAATTTCACTTGATTTGAGAGATGGAGTGATAATCACTTTTAGACAACTTGAGGAGCGATAGGATATTAGGATGGTTGGCAAAATTTTCATAAAAGTTAGTGTTAAAAGTTGGGGGTCCCCAACTTTTATCAAAATCACTTTTAATATGGAAATTTTGATATGTCTTCATGATTTGAACACAACTTTAAAGAGATATGTAAATAGATATTTCTCCAAAAATGATTTTAGAAAAAGCTAACACAAACGGGCCCTTAGTAGGTGTTTCTGCCAACTGGGTAGTCTCCCAAAGAGAGGGATGCTTAATGTGACTTCTATGGTAGATTTTTTATGGGAGCATTTTAAATATTTGTTGAATTCCATCCTTCCCTCAAATTTGTGTGCAAAGGTGCATCCCTATTTTGTTTTTCTGATCTTCTTGCTTATATATTAGATTTGTTGGCCTAGTAACATATACTCTCATTGTTATTCTTAGGTTCTAGTTCATGAAAGTTCATTGATATTCATTTGTCAGTGGAATAGCGATAGATTCGAGTCTTTTGTTAAGAATTTTTGGGTAGCCCAGTTAGGATGTCATGCTTTATCAAATGGAACACATTGGGGATAGACACCCCTAAAGTTTAGAGAGAGATTCAACTAAGGTTAGTTTAATTAGAAAATATCAATATTTTCTAATCCCACTTATTTAAAATTTTCTTTTGTAAATAAGGAAAAAGGTTCAAATGACAGTGCCAGCTATTAACACAAGCAATTGCATAGAGAGGATGCTCTTGATGATATCCTGCTAATCAAAAGGCGATGGTGGTTTTGAAATATATGGCTAAGAATGTCTCCACAGCGGATGGCATGGTCCGGAGGGGAAGGGGCATTTTGACCCTTACGTTTCATTTCTTTGATTAGTAGGCCCTCGTGCTGATGGGGACTGGCATCTGCTCTTGATCGGGATCTATCCTTTGCTCGAGAAATTGTTTATTTATCGTGTGTGATGAACAACTCGATTCACTGACTGATAAATGCCGATCGGTTTGATCATGTGAAGCTATGCTTTTATGTTTAAATCAGTTAATGGAATTATTCACTACGTGACAGATCAACAAGTCTCGTTCAATAATTTCTTCTCTTTCACAAGACTTAAGTCGGTCATATGGCGTTGCTGCACTCTTGCCTGGCTCAATGATTCTGTGTTTTCCCAATTGTGCCAGTGTGGCAGTCGCAATTAGCTTTCCTCTTCAATGCCGTGCCTTAAATGTTAATATTAGCTTTCCTTTGGGTCCAGTCCACGTCTCAGCCTTATGTATCCGTTTGACCGTTTCATAATTTTAAAGCCGTCACATTCTCAACCCAGACATTATTATCTGTCTGCTACGTTGGCCTCGTCGCGAGCATATTTACTTAGCATCTACAAAGTGTGACTGTGTTATTTTGATCTGTGATCATAATTATTGTGAATTGTAACTGTATTACTTTGACATATGGCTATGGTTACTGCAAAGTTTATACATGTCTAAGATATTTTTAAGTGGTTTGATTAGAACTTAGAAGTCGAGATTTTGTTGGTATTGGTAACCATCTAGATGAAGGTTTCTCGAAAGTTGGTCCAATTAAAATATGATTAAAACTTTTTTTTTTCTTCTCTCTTTTTTGACATAAAATGCCTAAAGTTGTTCAGTCAAAATCAGGGGTATTACCTTATCATGACTGATCCCATGTCCTAATGGCAATGTGGCATTGGACTTTTATTAATTACAATCATTCAAAAGCCATGATTGTTGGTTGGAGCCTCCAACACACTTTAGTCAAGGCAATTTTTTGCTTTACCTTTTTCTTTAAGTGCAGTTTTAGGCCAAAATTGATCACTCACACAACTTCATCCTTTCCTCTGAATAATCATTTATTAATATTTTAAAATTTTGCTATGTTAACTCTTCTATCTCTTCACTTGGAGATGAATCCCATATAAATCACACTGCCAAAAATCAATCCAACGGTTGGTTTCTCATAAAACTGACTGTTAAAAAAATTGACATTTTATCGTTCTTTAGGTGCCAGTTTTTTTCACAAACATTTTTCTCATTAACCAACCGTTGAATCACTGTGATTTTTGATTGAGATGAAAAATGCATTAAGTGAATCGGAATTCAAGAGCTTGTATGTATTCTTAGCTGATTTTAGTTAAAATGAGGTATAGCTGATAAAATCAGGATTATATATATATATATATAAGCGATCCTGTCAGGACGTTCTTACGCTTGTTATCGTAAGGACGTTTCTTTTGGAAGCCATAAAAATGATATTTTGAAAAACCAGCCTAAAGCACAAAATTCCGACCATCGGATCGGCATGATTTTTTGCAGGTGTGGCATGCAGGGGGTGAGCATCATATCCAACGGTCGGAATTTGGAACCGACCACCGGAACATGGCCAAATAGCCTTGCGGTCCACTTGCAGTCCGGACCCCAATGGATCATTTCTTTCTCTCTCTCTATATATATGTATAAGTTAGAATATATGTCACACTACCTTGGCTAACATATGATTGGTAGAGATGAGCAATATATGATCCACAATCAATGTAAATATTATATCTTTTAGGATATATATATCTATTATTTTGTTTGCTGTTCTTGCATGGTGAAACTTTACTACAAAAGTTATGACGCGCTATATAGATGAGGGGTTTGTTTGCTGTGAGGAAATGAAATCTACGTTGGAAAAATTTTAGTTCTTTTGGAAGCTAGGTTTGCAATGATTTGAGTGCTAGCTGTAGACGACAACTGAGGCAACTTTAAAAGTATTTGGAAGAAACAAAATACACATATAATACAACAACATTTTCATTATTGTGAAGCAATGGAGGAGCCCCAACTTTAACGTGCTTTTATTAGGGATTGGGGACAGCAATGATCTTTATGATTGCGCTTTTCCTTAATTGCTTTGGTTCCTTCTACATTAATTTGTTAGCTGGTTCCATCCCGGAAACAAAGAGAGAATTTATTTGAGTGATGAAATCCTCAGTTTTTCTTTCTTGTAGCGATTTATTGCAAAGACGCATAGCATTTTCCATCGAGTAAATTGCTCTGGCAGCTGCTGATGGCTTTAAAACCCAACCCGCTTGCAATGTAGTAAATTCAATAGGTATTAACGAGTTTGATTGAATTCAAGTCAATTATCCATAAATATTTAGAGCATCTCCAATGGTAATATTCCCGACTCCCATTTGTAATATGGCAAATTTTGGATTAATTTAAAAGTATATCCAAATTTAGATTAGAAAATCAATGTATCCAAATTTGATGGAAAAATGGATTGCACTGTTGAAACTCCTTTTTCAGCATCTATATCTAAAAAGACTAAAAGAGGTATATGAATGGACAAATAAATGCATCATTGGAGATGTTCTTACAATTTTATGATGCATAGCTCATAGTATATTCATATTTTCTAATCTAGCTGTACCAAAAAAGGCAAAAATAAAATATAATTAAGAGGTAGTAAATTGAAGATCACCACTATCAATTGACATGCATGCTGTGATTCGCAAGTACCAAATGGGACCAAATTGAGATGTCAATGATGCACCCAAGAAATACAGAGTGTCACTTTATTTTTATGTTTCCATTTGTATTACTAAGCAATAAATATTGGCAGATTCATTAATTTAAGACAATCATATCTCATACAAGAGTATAGCATTCAAGGCTATATTTTTATCTAATATTATTGATAATATTAAAGATTATCCCCTTAACATGGAGTTGTGCCATAATTGGTTAATATTCATTATTCTATTTACTTTCCAAGTTAAAATTATTTAAATTTTTGCACATAAGCTCATATTAATGTAATTCTTTGCGCGCGCGCATATATATATATATATATATATATATATATATATATATATATAAAATCCAATAATAAATTTTTCAAAACATAAATCCCACCTATTTTGCAATACTAAATTAAAATATGAATTCAGAGAACCCAAATATTATTTAATATTTCTCTAACATACATGAACGGATGAAAATAGTGATAATAACAAATGATAGTCAAGAAAATCTGCCAATTAAAAGCCTATTTAAAATTAAAGTAGGAGACCAGGGGAGAAATTTTTATGCTAATGGCCATAGTCCTGGCATGGTATTATTGGAGGCACATCCCAGTGACCCTAAAATTCCTCCCCCAGCCCAAAATAAGACAAATTAAGGGTGCATGTGTCAACTTCATAGTGAAAACAGAAGGAAACAAAACCCAAAAAATGCAACCTACAGCTATAGCCAACGGCTAGCTATTATTAGGCATTTAGGTGTAAAGTTTTCCAAGTAAAGATTCCTTCCTCTGTTTCATTGTTTGGTCCATGTCCACTGTCTTTACTTTCCAGATTTTGTTCACCATTTCAATCTAACCAAACCCTTTCAATATATATATATATATATAGACACCATTTATTCACGTAACCTAAAATAATTCTTTACCCATTTGTCTCTATCATTACATCAACACGTAATAATATACGGTGAAAATAACCATCTCAAAGTCACAATAATCGATCTATATCTTTATATATATCGAGCTATATTATTATATATAAAAAATTACATTCTCTCTTTATATTATTATATATATATATATATATATATATATATATAAAATCATAGCAAGGTGTTATTTCAAAGTGTCTCTCTTTATCCAACTGATGTTCTTGATAGACCTTCTATTCTCTCCCATGATAGTATTTTCAAATGTGAATTCTAGTTTGGCTTTAAATCCATTGGGAGATAGGTAGCAAGTTTAAATGTTATAGTTATTTTAACTGAATTCTTTTACTGATTTTAGGGTCTGTCTGGAAACTCTCAAAATTGGATCCGGCCAAATCTAATCTCTTTCTACTATCTAGTTTTTATATAAATTAATTTACATTTTGTTTGAAAAAAGGCTATGTTTATGTCTTAATTTTCGGACAAAACTAAACTGATTTACTCACAAAAAAAAAAAAGAAAAAAAAAAGAAAGAAGAAGAAGCACTTCCTTGCTAAACAATATATTCAACTAAAAATTAATTAAAGTCATCTTCAATTGGCCTAATTTTGTGTTTGCCAATCAGTCCCTTATAGTTTAATTTTGATGATCAGATGAGATATAATGATCAGTCAAACTGTTGGAGACTACACATTAATGACATAATTAGAGAGAGACAGGGTAGAGTGTACAGCTTCTTTTAATTTGGGTACAGCTTCAATTCAAGCTGTGCAAAATGTACTACTCTCATGAATTATATGTAGCTACGACTTGGAGGAAAGACATGCATTGATAGTATTCATTATTCAAGTGGTTTGTGGGATTTATAATCCATGCTGGAGTATTAAAATTTTGATTGATGGCATTTAAATTTTGGTTGGAAAATTAAATGGGATTAATTTTTGCCAAATTGCCTTGCTGGAATGTACCAAATTAATTTTCAATTGTATGACTGTACTCTCTAATTAACAGGGAGAATAAAAGTGAAAATTGCAAAATTAATCATGTAAATGACAAACTATGGTTGAAAGGTGAGTGTGTGTGTGAAAAGTTATGGATTTAAAGACTTTAATAATGGTCTTAGAGTTTATTAATAATAAAAATTATTGACAATTTTATATTGAGATTACTTTAAAATTTATTGTAAATTCATAATTTTAATTTGTATTCAAACACAACACCTCATTTAAAATAATTATTATGAATTACACTAAGGACACGTTTGGATAAACTTCTACTTCCTATTTATTTACTTTTAAAAGTAAAAAAATTAAAAATATATATATTTTCTACAGTGCAAAATTTTGGCAGTTATTTTTAAAAGTTGAAGAAGCAAAAATGTTTTACTACCTAAACTTTTTAAAATAACTATCAAATTTTTTGCACTAAAAATTGTTGTTATTTTAAAATAATTATCAAATTTTTTACACTAAAATTTTTTATTATTTTTTTAAAAAATTTAAACCGCCTTAAATAAACCAATCTTGCAAAAATGTAATACGGAGTAGAATTCCTTGGAATGGAAACACCTTCCATATTTAACCAAGCAATGGTGGCGACGTGGCAGTATACTTATCCGACACGTAGGATCTAGGGCAAGGTCACATTGAAATTGCCCGCGCAGAGGGCAGGTCGTGTGTCAGTATATCGGCATTTGAAAGTTCAAAAACTGCTCATATATTTTAGAGAGAGAAACAGTAAGGAGCGAGAGGCTGGTAAAGAAGGACCATTGCAGTGGCACTGGTGGTTCAAACGGGCCAACATTAATGTCCGCCATTATTTTTTCTTCAAGAACCCCCTCCAAAAAAAGTCACTTTCTCTCTCTTTTAACTCAGACACACACTCTCTCTCTGTCTCACTCTCGTATCGCCGGCTTTCTCTCTTTATACAAGATCTGTAATGCTGTAGATATATAGGTTTTGAATATGTAAGCTAAAAATCTTTATTCCGTGATCTCCTCGGATCCTTCCTCTTCTCATTCCCCGCGTACTTTTCTCCGAGATTCCCGATCTAGGTTTCTCTGAGGTTACCCCTTCTCCTGCTTTTTTTTTTTTTTTTTGTAATGTCTGAAAATGGAGAGATTCAGGCAACAGAGGTCCAAGATTACAAGCATCGCTGATCGGAGCTTCGGTGACGGACACAGACTCACGGGAAGAACTCTCCGAGAAGGTGAAGTTTTGTGTTTTCTTTGAATTATTCAGTTCTGTGTTTGGTTGCCGAGAAAACTGGGGCAAAGAGAGGAAAATTTTGAATCTTCATGTGTTTTTTTGTTTTCGTTTCGTGAATTGGCTGAGTAGTTGATTTAGGCTTAAGTTGAATCACGCATACTTTAAGGTTCAAAAATTTAAGTTTCTTTTATTTTCCTACATTTTCTCAGCAACCAAACAGAGCCTGTTTTTTATGATTTTTTCTTGTACTCCTTGTCGAATGTAGGGCTCATTAGCTAGGTTGAGATTAGGGCTGCTTCCTCATTACCTAGGTTGAGATTAGGGTTGCTTTCGTTTTGGTTAAAGTAGGGATTTCATGTCGTGTGGAATTGACTATTGACTTCTTTTCCCTAGTGCTGTCAGCATGATTTCGCATGTTACTATAATGAATTGTAGGTTATGATGAGATATAATGTCAGTGCTGAGTGCTCTTAAAAGTGTCTTCTTCGATTTATTTGCTACTTCTTCGAATTCTCTACTAGATTCTTCCTAAATGTGAATTTTTCTTTTGATTTTTGCTTTCGTTATACTTGAATATTTGCTTTTTTCTACTAGAAATATCTCTTTTTTATATTTATTTTCTTTTCTCTTTTCGTTTCTTAATTTTTATCTCTTCACATTTTGGAATTCATTTTTTAGTTTCTTGTGGCACTTTCATCTTCTGCTTTATATGAATTCCAGGGCTATCAGACAAGATTGGCCCTCAATTTTCTTTAGAGGGTTTCTATTGCATTTCTTTGTCTGATCCAAATTATGTCCTTCTGCATTTATTCTTTGAGTGGAAGCTCTAATATTTTTATAGGGATTCATTTCCAGGAAACAAGCAGATTCAGAAACAGAAAAACTATCCAAAATTAGCGTCTGATTCTAGTTCTTGCAGTAGCAGCACTACAGAGGAAGATCTGGTGAGCTGGTTTTCTTGTTTGTGTGTGATTTTCTATATGATTTTATTTTATATTTGTTTTTTTTTTTGGGCAGAGCAGTCCTGCTGGGATACTTGGATTGTTATATCGAATTATGATTCTACTGTTTTTATAAATACTGGACTTGAATGTATGATTGAATGCATTTTGCCTTTGTAGTTGATGTTTGAATTGGGGCGGAGATCTTCAGAACGAGGAACTGGAACCCCTATGAAGAAGTTATTAGCAGAAGAGATGTCAAAAGAATCTGAATCCAAAAGACGATCTCCAAGCGTTATTGCCAGATTGATGGGTCTCGATGGGCTGCCACCTCAGCAGCCTGCTCATAAACAACAAAAAAGGTTATCAGAAAATTACCAACAGAGGACAGCATCAGCAGGATTCCAAAAAAGTGATGCCCCCTATGAGGGTCGTTCTCTTAGGAAGAGCTCAAAGGAGCAGCAAGAATTTAAGGATGTGTTTGAGGTTTTAGAGACAACGAAGGTGGAGAGTGGCAGTTACCCATTGCAACGGACTGCCAACTCAAAGCTCACTGAAGCTGAGATGACGTTCATTCGGCAGAAGTTCATGGACGCAAAACGGCTTTCTACTGATGAAAAGCTACAGGATTCGAAGGAATTCCATGATGCACTTGAAGTGCTAGACTCCAACAAGGATCTTTTGCTGAAATTTCTTCAGGAACCAGATTCATTGTTCACAAAGCATCTGCATGATTTGCAAGGTTCCCCTCAATCTCATTGTGGTCGTGTAGCAGTTAGAAAGACAGCAGATGCTCTGAAGTATGAAAACAGTGGGATAGGCTTGAAATCAGATAGAGAAACTCCATGCAAGAATTATATCAGCTCTCCTCTGAAACATCGTGATGGTTTTGTTAGCCACTCTTACAGTAGAGGTACTCACAATGCTCTTAAGTCATCAAAAATTCGAATTGAAGGCAAGGATGAGACATCTTCCCTCCCCACGAGGATTGTTGTTCTGAAACCTAACCTTGGAAAGGTACAGGATGTCGCTAAATCCATTCCATCTCCTCATTCTTCTCATGCTTTTCGGTCAGATTGTGCGATGAATCCAGAATTTCCGAGTGTCAAAAGTAGGGATGCAGAATTATGGGAGAAGAAAAACTTTTCTGATGATGTAGGGTTCTCAAGACATAAGTCTAGAGAATCAAGAGAAATTGCTAAGGAAATCACTAGGAAAATGAGAAATAGTTTTAGCACTGGTTCCATGAATTTCTCATCTGGATTTAGAGGCTATGCTGGAGATGAGAGCTCATGTTACACATCTGGCAATGATTCTGCAAATGAATCAGATGCAACAACACTGACTTCCAGAAATTCTGTTGACTGGAATAACCGACACAGGCCTTCACCATCTCATTCTTCTGATTCGTCTGTGAATAGGGAAGCCAAGAAGAGACTCTCAGAGAGGTGGAAGATGACCCACGGGGTTCAAGAGGAAGGAGTGGCTGGTAGGGGCAGCACTCTGGGTGAAATGCTTGCTGTACCTGACAAGGGACTGAGGCCAGAGGATTTGAACCCTGTGATTGGTCAGGATGGATCCAGGAAAAGATTTGCTAGCATTGATGCTACTACAGGATGGGTTGATCCTTTGGGTATTAGCAGTAGGGATGGCTGGAAAGATGGCTGTATCAAAAACTTATCAAGATCAAGATCTCTTCCTGCTTCATCTACTGCGCTTGGAAGTCCTAAAATGAGCTCACGACGTGAAACACTTGGTGATGACAGGTATCTGGTGCCAAAAGAGGCCATGAATAGGGGAAGAAACAAGTCAATAAAGGGGAATCTCAATCAGAAAGAAGGTTCATTTTCCAAAAACTTAAGGACCCGTAGTAAAAAATCTCAATCTTCTTGTCACTCAGATAAGGAGGGTAATGACATTCTACAGGAAGTTCATTTATGCCAGAATCAAGTGAAGATCAAGCCTGAAGAGGAGGATCCTTCTGAACAAAAGCCCATGGTTTCAGAGACATCAGTTAGCAATGTCAGAGATACAAATTTGGTTCTTGATGCAGTGGTGGACTTGGAACACGAGAAAATGACCATATCTTCTGTATCTCCTGAAGAGTTGATTCAGGGACCATCAGCTTGTATGTCAACTAAAGGCGATTCTTCTACTCATGACGTGGATAATTCGATCTCACAGGTTTGATCTATTACTTTTTACAGTATACTATTTGCTATATTATTATTATTATTAATGAAGTAATTCAAAGTATCGTGGCTGCAAATTCCTTACTAAATCCCATGAGCTCAGGGTGACTTAGTTCACCTTTTGAGCTCTTCTATTTTGTTTCCCTGGGTGCTATCACATGTCTTGTAGTTCAGAAAACTGGTCAGTTGCATATGGATTTTAAGTTGGAAACCTCTTATGAACCTTTAGCTGTGTTCTTTTCTTCTTTGTTAACTGTATTCTTGTTCATGGGTATGGTTATGATCAAATTTTCTTTCAGAATTGTGGATTTGTATATTAATGGGTAGTGACATGTTTTCTCTCTCTTGTTTATTTAGATCATGGTACAGCATTGAGTTTTTGTGTTTTCAGTTAAGGATCCTGTTTTTTTCCCACCTTAGCAGGTTCATTGCCCAAAATGCTGGTTTTTTCTGAGCCTTTATGTACGATTGGTTTTGAAGAAATTCTTTATTTCTCTGGAAGTGAGCTCCATAATATATGTCCCTTTCAGTTTGAACAATAGATTGTTAAGAAAGTTCCAAATTACTTTTCATCCCAATGCCGTTGCAGACCTTTCCCTTTTAATTTTTTCCTGTTAGCCTATGTTTTTAGTTCCATGTTGTTACTAAGATCAGGGAATACCTTATATATTGTAACTCTTTTATGTGTGTGAGATGGATTTGGAATCTTTTCTTTAATTTTAATATTGATGGTCTCTTAGCTATAGAATTGGTTGTAATTGTTGCCAGGATTATCTAATTTTAAATCTCGAATGGGGTTCTAAACTTCTAATATATCATAACCTGATGGTTACTTCAGAATACGCAATAAGGAGTATCTTTAGACTCTGTCTACAATCTGTATCCTATTCTATGATAATTTATAACATCATCGAGTTCAAGAATCATGACAACTTTAAGGGATTCTGGTGATTATAGTCATGTCTTTTTTAATTTTGATCTGATAGTGCAAATAAAACCAATATACTGGTCTTTCCGCAGGCTCGATTTTAACCTGAAGGTATAGTCATGGAGCAGTCATTGTTGCTGCCAGAATATTTTTGTTCAATTAATAAATTATCTGTTCAATTCCCAATATGCTTAATTATTTGATTGGAAAAGGTTGATTTTTCAGATAATTTTAAATTAGTGATATGTCCTATTCATTTTGCAAGATATATGATCTTATATTCCTATATAATAAGTACTTAGATGATTGTTAGATGCTAGTTGTGAACTGTATGTTTATATTGTTCCTTTCCCTATATGGAAATCCTTCAGATTTCTACTCATCTATAAAATTTTGAAAGCTTCAATTTTCTGTCAGGGATGCTTTTCACCGGAAAAATACTTTTCTTCTAAATCTTTCATGATGTTCCAGGAACCATCAGATGGACCATCTGAGGAAGGTTCAGTACCCACGAACTGCCCCATACTTGAACCAGAATCTCCAGGGAGCTCCAAGGAGGCTGATCAGCCAAGTCCAGTTTCAATTCTGGAAGCTCCTTTTACAGACGATCCATCATCTGGTTCTGAATGCTTCGAGAGTCTCAATGCTGACCTCCAAGGTAACTAAGAAGCTGTTTATCTTAATTATTCTTCTAGGTTCTTTTTAGACCCCTCACTGAGTGGCGAGTTGAAGCCATTGCATTTTGTTTTTTTAGTAGATATTGAGAGCGTGAGTCCATTGCTTAGAATGGAGATATTGCAAAAAGGAGCATGTAGCGATGACCATAAGTCTTTTAAAAAATGAGTAAAAATTTGAATATTCATTATTTAAAATTTCTAAATTAATACAACTTATGCAATTAGATAGAATCACTTTCAGATGTTGAAGAATAAAGGGCAGCGATGTGCTTTTCTCTTCCTTTTCTTTA